>OX578146.1:132101743-132338203 GCA_951213105.1 Amaurobius ferox | reverse complement strand
AACAGACTATAAAAAGAACTCACCAAAGGAGGAAAAAAGGACTAAAAAGGACTTATAAACACACTATTCTGGAGAATACGTTTCGTAATACTATGTATAGGCTTCCTATGAATGTCCCGTTTGCACTCTTATTGCCTACAGTCTTACAAATTTTTGGAAACAACGGAACTAATGAATCCATATCTATCATTAATTAATCTGCATTTGTTGAAAATCCTATAAAATTGATGTTTTAAGACAAGTGTAAATTTTTGAATCGGAAGTGACGTCTCCAGAACTGAAAGTGAAAATTCGTTATGAGCCCCACTTTGCCCTCTCTACAATTGGGTGCTGAAAACATATAAGAAACAATCTAAGAGATCGCTATAGCTAATCTTGAGAAATTGATGTTTATAGAATTTTTTTAACAATAAGTAAATTAGAGTCGAAAGAGAACAGTTTTACTTTACCAATCTACCTCTTTCGCAATTTAACGCTAAATTTAAATGATTTTTTATATAGGTTCTATCTATGACCAATCTTGAGAAACATATGTTCCAAGTAACATGCCAAATTTTGCACAGGAAATAGGAAAAGAAAGGGAAGAGAAGTACTTAGTGCACTCCTATACTCCCTCAAAATTTAATGCGGAATCCATATCAGTTATCATGTATGCTCTATCTGTAACAGATTCTGGGAAATAGATGTTTCACTGAAAAATTTTAGTATAAGCAATAGCATAATTTACAAAAACTCTTAAAGAAAGCAGGCATTTGACAGTTATGTGACTATAATTATTTCAATGGCGTTATACCCCCCCCACCCTTAGGCCAAAAGAACAGTGTGTGGCCTTAACAACCGCTACAAACGAACTGCGAAAAGGCTGGCTTAAATAAATTCAAACAGGAATATGCTTTGATTTTAATGTTTAATGATGGGAAGGAACACAGTGGCTAAGATTTTAGTATTTGGGGGTTTCCTGTGGTCTGGTTGCTATGTTCGATGATGATTATTTTCAAACACAAAATAATTATTTGGAATTTTCACGATTATTGCAGTTCAAAATTGGACTATTAAAACATTTTACTGGAAATTCTGAAGAGTTTTGAGTAACAAATGTTTGCTATATTTCTGCAATAAGTATACAAATTCCAACATAGTATAGAAAAATGTTTTTTTTTTTGTAAAATTTGAATATACCTCACTTTATTCAGTCATGCGGATACTTATTCTTCTATGAAAGAGCGAATGCGAATTGAAACAAAAATATATCAATGATGGTAGTCTGGAAGTCTTTACGGAAAGAAAACGAAACGGACAAGTTGAGTATTTATTTTCTGTTTGAAGCAAACATATAAAGCATGACTAAAATATTCGAAATGCAAAATTCCACCGCACTTTGTCAGACATTCATATTCAATTCAAACCAATTCAATCCAATTTTATTTTATATCTACGTGAGACTAGAAGGCACCATGTGCAGATTTTTGAAGATTGATGTGCATAGAAACCTTTCAGTGCGTGCCACAAGACAATTATGAATTTACCAAGTGTCAAGTTGAAGGTTCCATTTCTGAATATTTATCAATATATTTTTCTTTTACGGGCTATAATTTTTGTAGATGATTTTTACGTGCCTTTGTTTACGAGAGGGAGAAGTGTGAGACCAGTAGGCACCAAATGCAGATACTTTGTGTTTGCGACCCAATAAAGGCGCTGACATGTTGTTTACATATGTCTCTAGGCCATTAGGCAGCGAGCTCAACAGTATTTCTCAATGACTGGACTAAATGTCACCAGTACAGGCAGTCATCCAAATGTTCTCCAGAAATAGGTTTTCTTAGGTCACATAAAATACAATCCGGGGAAGCAGCAAATCCAATTCGATGAAGATGAGCCCTGAGACAGTCATGACCAGTCAGAAGGAAGAACCTGGCAACAATTTCTCGTCGAGGAACCTCTGAAATGACAGAAATGTTCTTGCTGAGGACGCTCTATGACTTTCCCGTAGATGCTTCCTGAGGTTCTGCCTCAATTTCTTTTTTGTGTAGCTAGACGCAGACAAATAGTCACCAATTTTGACAGTATTGGCCCAGGAAGTTATGACCCCAATAAATACACGTCACCCAAATTGCAGGTGTGGTTGGGGCAGAAAAAATATCTTCAGATCAAGGCGTAAACCAAGCTTCATTTGCTACTAAAAAACCAATGAAACATCGGTACGACCTTACACTGAGGAACAGCAAATGAAGATGAAGGGCGTATCTTCCGAGGCACAAGAGGCACAAGAGATGCTGTGGAGAAAGGAAGATCAACGAAGAAATAATCAGAATGTATCAGAAAGTTGAAGTCGTTTGACAGTAGAAGTGGTGCATCAGAAAGTTGAAGTCTGAGTCAGATGTTAGATATGAGAAACTTATCATGAATTGTGTGTGTAAGAATGTAACAATCATAGTCAGACGAGTGCCAATGGGGTAGTTAGTGATATCAAAGCAGATCAACAGTCCAGCAAACACGAGGCCAAAATGCAAAGGTATGTGCCGAGCTTAATATATATTAGGTCGTTTTGCTAATTGAAATAAGATAAAAATGAACTGGTTTCACACGGGTGCTTTCTACTCCTTAAGCGATTTTATAGTAGCGCTATGTAATTTAATTATAAAATAATAGAAGTGTTAGAAAATGCTTATTTGTTTAAAGCTAAACATGCGGATTTCAATGAATCACGGTTTCGATTTATTTATTGATTATGGTAAAGGGGGGCTTGCATAAAGAAGTAATGTTGGATATTGCGGTCATGTTAGCAATTATTATAATGAAAAGGTAATACGGTAATTTATTTTACTTATTTGAAGTCTCCTCTACTTAAAGTATTATTTATCAATAGTTACCACAATTTAAATACTGTAAAAATAATTATTTTACATAGTCCGATCTAAATTCAAGAGTGCAATTAGGGACACATATCTAAATCACTGTCAGAATGAAAAAAGTGTATATTTTTAAAAATGTACATATAGGTTCTGAAACTGCTCCAAATGTATTTAGGGACTCTCACTTTCTCTAAAAACATCTCAGTATTACGTGTTTTTAGGAAAAGAATATAATATTAAACTTACACAAAATTGACAATAATAATAGGGTTATAATCTGCGCTGGAACTGTGTTTTATACATTTTGATTTACAGGGTAATAAACACTTGTTTGTGTCATTAAATGTCGTGCTACCAAACTCCCGGAAACAAAATGAAAACACGTCAAAACACTTAAAGCGCCAATTTTGGAGGTGTAATACTCTGAGAAAAATAAATAATTTAATAGTATTATTAGGAATACATGAAATATCCACGTACATTGAAAGAAAAACATTTACAAAATGTGAATACCTTAGAAAGCAAGTAATACCTAATTTATTAAAAACATGTTTATCAAACATACGATTTATATTCATGATAACAGGCAATTTATATATGTTTTTATTTTTTTTAGATTTAATACATTGTACTTGTATTAAAACTCCGTATTTTCTATAAAGGGATATTAGTGGATCATGGGGTCTAACTTTCTACAACTAATTAACAGTGTTAAGGACATGATTTTTTTTGACAAAGCAATTTTGATGCTATGGGACAATAAATCAATTTGAAGCATTTTTATTACTCGAATTCCATTAATATGATTAGGATTATTATTGTAGTTATATATAGTTTTGCTTTACTGCTAATGCAGTTTTCAGCAATTTTGTACTTCCAAAGAGATCCAAAAAACGCCAAACTGGTACAAGATGGTACAAACTGGTACAATCTCAGATGAAATTCATTGCAGCTGACTAAGAACTGTTGGAATTATGAACAGTGAACTTATTTAACTGAGTATTAATCATGAAGTGATTCATTACAATGTGGTTGTCCAAACTTAATCATCCTAAAATTTATAATTTACGGGACATAGCAAGTTTTCTTTTACTGCTAATGCAGTTTTCTGCAAATTTGTCCTACGGAATAAATCTGAAAAAAACAAAACTGGTACAAGATGGTGCAAATTAATACTAACTGGTATAAACTCAGATGAAATACATTGCAGCGTACTGTGGACTGTAAACATATTTAACTGAGCATTAACTATAAATTAATTTATTACAATGTAGTTGTCTAAGCTTATTCATCCTGAAATTTAAGATCGGGTACCTTGTATAACATACTTTATTTGCAACCACAGAGATTTTCCAAAATAATTTGGAATTTACGGAACATAGCAAGTTTTCTTTTGCTGTTACTGTTTCTGCAATTTCATCCTGCCAAAGAGCAAGGCTATTTCAAGGATTCTAGTCTCAGCTGTAGACGTTCGATTCTAAATGTCATAATAAAATCTTCCATATATAATACAATGTATTTCAGTATAGTTAACATCGCTTTATGAGCTTCGATAAACAGTTTGAGACGCATTCTACCGATTTGAAATTGTGTTAAAAATAATTTACGAAATTTTTTCATGTCATTTTTTTCCCGGTGAGTGGCATTTTTATTAAAATATGGGATCTAAATTGTTATACAGCCCCTTGAGAAAAAAAGGTTCAATTAGAAGAAATTACGCTGAGCAGTAACTAGTCAAAGGGGGAAAAGCCGTGCTGACATTATTTACAATATTAGTGAAGATGTTTACAGTAGAAATAACATAAAAAACTATATACATAGGTCTAAACTAGATAATTGGAATTGGGTTATCCTTTGAATAACACTCGTGTTACAGATACGAATTGAAACTAGAAGGCATTGCATAAAATGTGTCCTTGCAATATTGCTTGCAGATGATACCGGGTTTGTAGTAAGGAAATTCACCGATATTTACTAAGCAACAAATTGCTTATTATTCCAGATATTTACAACATTGAGTTTTTAGATTATTCACTGTACAGTCCTACTTTTTCTAATTAACTTTTTCGTGTTCAAGATATCATCTAAGGTTGGGGTAATCCAGTGGACGACAAGAGTTCGATTTCCGGCTCTGTACAATCCAATCTCTCCCCGTGTTCACTCGGAGTACGGCCACGTTAAATATATGGTTCCGTAAAGTCCTTACGAGAGGTTGGTGATAACGGAAGGAGGGTACAGTCTCTGTGGATTTTGCCCCCACTGTGTTCCCGTATAAATTGGGTGACACTTTCCGACCGTCAAACAGTTACCTTACACCTTCGGGTAAGTCGGACGGTCTGGATCGAAAAAAAAGATGAGATTATCTAACAATTTATGCTCCATTTTTATGAAAATGCCACACTCAAGAAAGAAAAATATATGCAAGAATTTTCCTTTTAGTTTTAACAGACTTTCAAATTGAAAGAGTGTGCCTTAAACCAAATCATGATGTTTAAAACGCAAGGATCTCATTTCGAGGTTTTGAAACACCATATATAAGGTGGGATCAAAAAGTTCGGAGACTGTGCTGATACCTTCAACTCTGATTGGAGGAGAGGGGAACTTTTTTACCGTGGCGTAGAGGCACATGTGACGCGACATGTAAAAAGGAAAAAGCAGGTCAGCAGTACAGGGTTTTCCAGACAATGCGTGTCAGTGAACTGTAGTCGTTCGCGTTCGTCGAAAACGGAAATGGTGTTTGAAGAACAACGTGCTAATATGAAATTTTGCCAGCGTTTGGGGAAATCGCCGACAGAATCATTGCACCTGCTGCAGCAGGTGCAATGAAAATACACCTGCTTCTTCCTTTTCACATTTCGCGTCACATATGCCTCTACGCCTCAGTAAAATAGTTCCTCTCTCCTCCAATCAGGACTGGAGATGGCAGCACAGTCTCCGAACTTTTTGATCCTACCTTGTATATTCTTAAAAACGTACTAATTTACATATATTATGATTATAATAATATTGCTTCCAAAAACGGATCATTTAAGACAAAAAGTGATCATTATAAAACATATATCAATGTTTTAAATAGGCTGTTCTTGTAAAAATATATTATGAAGGGTACTTTACATCACACAGATTTACAATTTTATGTTTGAGCCTTCTATTCTCGTTTAAACATAGCTGTCCTGAGTTTCAGATCTTCAGGGACAAAATTCTAAAACATCCTCACAGGACTTTGCAATGTATAAAAGCGCAAAGAACAACTCAGAAGTTCTTTACCCTTAAAGCTCTTAAATAATTCAAAAGACTAGTTTAACTTGTTTATCATCTCTTGAGAAAGAGTTACTTCACGAACAAATCACATATTACGGTCCAACAAGAATAGATAGAAGACATATTATTTTCATCATTTTCTCATATCTTAAAATTTTATTTTATACGTTTCATTTTATCACCGTGTATACACTTCAATTTTTATCCTTGAAATATGCTTTTATTCAGTTGTTGAAAATATAAATATAATTGTTAAAATATTACCTTATTCTTTGTATACTTGATATAGTTTTAAACTGGTAAACATCGAAAATAGCTTGGATCCTAAAGTCTTATTTGTCATTTCACATTATTCATGTTATATTGTTTACTTTGAACTGAGATCATCAGTTTTTATTTATCCGTTATGTGTATTTATTCCATTTTAATTGTACATAAATGAATTTTGTTTATTTTATATATTTAGTGTCTATGTTAAAATTTATTTATTTGTTTGTTTTTTTCACTCAATCACGAGCAATGTTTGCACAGTGAAAACACGGCTTTAGTAAACTCTTAACTATCATTTCATATCATTTATGTTATATTGTTTACTGATCATCATTACTTTAATCATCAGTTTTTATTTATCCTTTATGTGTATTTTTTTCCATTTTGATGGTACACAAATGAATTTTGTTTATTTTACATGCTTAGTGGCTATGTATTTCGATAATTAGTGTTTTACTACTTACATAATTTTATATAATTGATTTATGTATGTTGTTTTAATTCAATCATGGGTGTTGTTTGCATATCGAAAACTCCACTTTAGTAATTTAAAAGAAAATATTGTGCCAAGTTTTTAAAACAAATAAAAATAATTTTTATGCTATTTTTCATCAAGTGCAGGTGGCAGCACCAAAAAGATATGTTTATTTGTTGATACGTATTTCTAGAATCGACGTCACATTTATAGGAAATCTAGATTCTTGCTAGCCATATTTTAGTTGCATATGCGTGGTAACTGCGCATATGATGCATGTGGAAGGGGGCAGGGGCAACAAGTATAAAAGTTTTAAATCTCAAAGTGTTCTTATTTAACCCATATATTTATTTGTTATATTTGATTGACTAAATTTATATAATTTAATATAGTGCCAACAATGAAAATACTCATTTATATTTATAAGGGCGGAGTAAAAGTTGTGACAACAGGTATATAACACACATTATGCTTTATTTATACTACATAAGTGAAACGTGACTGGCACTTAATATATACCGGCCACTACTTTAGTCCAAAACTGTGGGTGAAGGTGGATATCATCAGCAGACGTTTTATATTGATGACTTGAATAGTTCGGTCTGTTGTCCAGAATACCTCAGGAATACACCATGAAAACGTTGTTCTGGTATGAGTGCTTTCAGTTTGGGAAAAATATCAGAATCATACGGATACATGTCTAGAAAATACAGTGGGTGTTCTGGAGTCTCCCAACCCTATCTTGCCAAGAATTACTTCACTGATCGGGTAAAATGAAAACGAACATTATCATGATTGACTAATACTGGATGGATTTTAATGAAATGTTACGTCCTCTTTTGTAGTGCTGGTAGCAAATATTTCTCTAGAAAACATCGACAGCACTCAACATCGTTAGTTTCGCAGGAATAACATAATGAAGAATTCCACGAACTATATTATAGACAACAATCGGCATTACTTTGACTTTATTGGGTTCCTGCCGATTTTTTTGGGGGGTGGGGGGGAGGGCGTAGGGATTCTTGATACCGCTATTAATTTTAGTGCCGTTTTCTTGGCGTATTATACGCAAGATATTTTCGGGGTGGAACATACGCAAGACGTTTTCATGGCGAATCATACGAAAAAATAATGCATCGCCCTCATTCTGATATCGGTCCAGATAGAGTTTTGCTATGGAGAATCATTTGTACTTCTATAAGGTGACAATGTAACTACTTTGCTAAGAATTTTGCTAGCCAAGAGTATCATACAGAATGTGTCACATGGTGAAATCACCGATTTTCAATCAAACGCCTATTGACACTTAATCCAGTGTCTATCACAATAAAGTAAAGATTACAAAAGATACACTTTTTTCTATGAAATGTACAGGTATTCAGAATGCTGATTATCGCCTGATTTTCGTTGACCACAGTGAAAAGCTTTCACAAGTATTACTGTACAGTAGGATGGCGCTTTATTATCATATGCATCCCAAAGTCCTAAGCAAGTCCTTTCGTGTTGCGACCACGTGAAACCTAAATGTTTATCCACTTAGTACACCTGCGTTTGACCACAACAACTATGCTTTACTTGCTCAATAAGCTCTTTCATTTCACACAAATGCTAACGTTAACATCTGACACTCGAAATGATGTATTTTACTTGATGGCTGTTTTATTATCAGAGTACGCTTCAATCGGTTTCGTTTTTTATTGCTACGTTCCCACTACTTCTCACTTTACTCACGTTTATGAACTACCAAACATTTTTGGAGTTCACAGGTCACATAGGCTGAACCCCAAAGTTAATCTCCATGCTCATGAATAATATTCTTAATGCTTATCAGCAATCCGAATGTTCATCAACAATCACAATGTCCATCAACAAATCTCAACGTTCATAAATGTTTTAAGAAAGATTCAAGCTTATACGCAACATTTAAAATCCATATAATCTTATTTTATTCAACGTTAGGGTATTCATTTTACATATCAAAACATAATAGCTACCTCCTTAAATAAATCGGAACTGGATACGATTTTCATACATCACTTTAACATCTGGTTTATTTTAAAAAAAGAACATGCTTAACCACCACTTTGTTCCATAAGAAATAAAATATGATTATTAATCCTTCAGTTGGATCATATTCTCTTACCTAAGTACTTTGTATCTCGTCTTACGTAAATGTATTCTTCATATATTCAAAATAAATGTCGAGCCAACTATTTTTGTTTGGAAAAAATTTTTTATGCAACATAAGTATAGATAAAAGTACTCAAAAGTATTCGATGCCATCTGACGTATATTTTAAATAAGAAAAATTACATTATTTTTAAATAAAAGAAACATTTATTGAAATGCTGTAAATAATTATTAAAAATGAAAATACTCGTAAGTAAAGTAGCATGAAATGAATATGCTTTGTTATGAACCGGTTATATAAATCATAGATCCTCCTTCCTCAGAATAAATTATAAATTATTGGCCAACTCAAGCAGAACATTGTCTTGCTTTTCTGAAACAGGCATTTTTCAGATTTTGATGAATCGAATGCTCTTTTATTCCAAAAATCAGAAAAAGGCCAAAATTCAGAACTCGAATTTCTGACGGATCTGCATTTTTCGGACACTGTAGAATATGAATTAATTATTTTAGAAGGGCGTATGTCTGTGTGTGCGTGTATGTCTACGATAGGGAAAGAACTCTTCCGATAAAAATTTAAAAACAGAGTGGGTAAATCACTTGTAGGTTACCTTGGTGCTGATTAGAATTTGGAAATATAGAACCTGTAATTTTTGCGACATGACCCATAACCCCCCCCCAAAAAATTCTGAAATAAAAATCTAAATATGCGAAAATGTGATTATTGGCTTATTTTATACGTAATTTTTGACGACAAAAAGAATGAGACTCACTTCAATACTCTAGGTCTAACCGTTTTTGAGATATTCCAGTTTTTTTTACACTTTTGCAACAACGACTTCAAAATTCAAATATAATCTCAGTCGCCAAATGGAAACGAAAACATCAGTGAAACAGCAAATTCAGTGTAGTTTTATATATCATTTTGTGCTGTTAAACTCAATTTAATACAGCGTGAACGAAAGAAGGAATAAATACATTTTAGTCTGTAGGGACAGTCATGTACCGCACACATCAGATATATTTTTTTATTCTAATGAAGTAATCAATATTATTCTGAGTAAAACTAGTTGAAAACTTTACATGTTATTTTCACTGTCATCCATAATAATATATTGATAACGTAACAGAAATATTTTTAAGATTGAAAATCAAGTTTTAAGTGGATTTACGCATTTACAGCACTTGCAGGATTCACTTCGACTACAAGAGCTTGCAGTTTCGTCCACCGGTAGAGCGTCTGCTGATTAGATCGGAGATCCAGGATTCGATTCAAGATTGGAGCAGCAAGGATCTTTACAATGGCGCCCGAATACATCAACCCTGTATGTTGGTGCAAATATCCGGAGTTCTGAAAACCCCAGACCGCGCTATTCACATAGTGGGTTTAGAGTAGCTAGCTGCACGGCCGGGAAAGGATACCTCCTGCACCCGCAAGCACCCAAGGTCTACCATCCCGCCAAACAAACATTTATTTAGGTCTAAAAAGATAACAACTGATGAAAAATAGTGTGGTTAAACAGACAGTTTTACATTATATTTGAGCTTGACAAGTACGTTCATGTTTCAAAAATGGGAAAAGGGTTATTGCGAATATAGATAAAAATATCATTGAAAAATAAAATTTAGAGTGAGGTATATTAATATAATGAAAAATAGATTAAAATTAAATAAAATAATAAAATTTTAAAAGTAAAATTTAGAAAATATATAAAAAGAAAATATATGAAAAGAAAAATGTCGGAGGTCTGAAAGTGATCCTAGTAAGACTACTACGGATTCAGTGGACTCTGGAAGATAGAAAACAGATTTCAAATGTAGAGAATAACGACCACACAGGATACTAACCTGGGTAAAAATAGTAGTAGCAGGAGGCTAACCTGGATAAAAATATTAGTTGCAGAAGGCTAACCTGAGGTAAACATGGAAGGAGGTGGTCAGTCAGGTTGTCAGTTGCCCGCTAATCTGACATTAGAGGGTACATAATGCAGAGTCTACGTCGACGATAAGAGCTTGCAATTTCATCCCAGTAGCTTAATAGTAGAGCGTCGACTGGCCCGTTCGGAGATCCAAGGTTCGATTCCCGGTTGGTGCAGAAAAGCTCTTTACACATTGTGTACGAGAAAATAATATTTTTAGAGAAGCATCTGCATTTAGGGTGTATCTGTCTATTGGTCTGTGCGGTGGTGTTTGTATCCACACGAGCTGTGGGCAGCAGATGGCTCTTGCAACAGACTTAAATTAATGTTATCTTTCTTCTTTTTATAACTCATTAAATGAAGTTTAATTTCCCAAAACGACACAGATATATATTTAGAATGTAACGAGAATAGTCAGACTTAGAGTTATGGGATTGGTCTCATTATTTCCAGTGTGAAGGCTAAACATTTAATTAAACTTTAAAATAAGCATTTAATTGATACATTTGAGCATACGTAGCCTCTTATTTTATATTTTGACGATTTTTATGGGCTTTTTCGCAAATAAGGCAGGGTTTTTTCCAATCTGCACCATGGTAACCCACAATTGGCGTATGTACCAAATTTTATGAAATTCGGTCAATTTATTCCTCAACTAGAGAGTCCACAAAAGCCAGGTTCTATTTTCTAGAATCGTAGCAAAATCTGATCAGCAGAAACCAGCAAGTGAGCTATTTACCAAATTTTATGAAATGTGTTCATTTTTTCAACTAGACAAGACACATACATTGCACTGACACACACATACCCACACACATACCTCACGCTAAAAATAGAATTTTCGTGTTCTAAAGTGCCTGATTCGTCGAAAACGCGAGTTGCTGTTTTCGACATAATTTTAATACTTTTAAATAATAATTGTAACCCTTATACATCACTGTGTTTGTCAGGGAAAGTAAAAAGTATCCAACGTAATTTTATGAAATCGGTAGTTAAATAGCAATCACTTGTAACTTTATGAATTCGGTAGTTAAGTAGCAATCACTTATTTCTTGGTGCTAATAAGATTTTAGAACAATCGAAAAAAATAAACCAGACATTTTATAAATAACCCGGAAAAATCGACGAAATAAGGAACGAAAGACTAAATATGATATGTTAATTAAATAATAGTTTTATACATATTTTTATAACAAGAATTATGTAATTAATGAAAGGGATTATGAGACATTAATACGATGAAAACTTTTAACGAATAATGAAGAATTTTTAATTTAGAACATATTTGAAATGTAATGTGCTCAAACATGACAAACAACAAAATGACTACAACCATTACCAGAATGCATTATGGGGATTAAAGGTAAAAGTTTTAAAATACATCTTGGTAAACACTGAATAAAATGAATCGGGATTATTATTGCTAATTAGCAGGACATGTTGAGAGGGAATCCGTGAAGGTTTAAATATATAATGTGACCACCATATACCCTTCTCTACGAATTTTTAATTTCCTATAGTGCGAGACAATAAAGATAAAAAACTACTAGAAAAAGACTGCAGCAAAATTGAGCTTTCTTACTTTTAACCCAGACGTCCGACTTACACAAATGTGTAAGATATCTGTTTGGGCGGCTGAGACAGTGCTACCTAATTTAGATACAAGCTCAGTCAGGGAGGCATCCACAGGGACCGCACCCTCCACCTCCTACCGAAACCCCACAAACATCTCGGGAGGATTTAGGGACCCACATATTTGACGTGCTCGTACTCCACGTAAATACGGGGACAGCTTAGGCAGAGCCTTGAAGCGAACTCTGCTCCGCCGACTGTAATTCTCGTGCCGTAACCAATGGGCTATCCACACCAACTAAATCTAGCAGAAAATATACATGATATGGATGAGAATAATGAAACGCATTACATCTATTCCCTATCAATACCGGTTTCGACGAGGATAAGAATCCTTACACGTATGATAATTGTTACATGATGAGCATGAGAATTCGCACACGATGAAGATAATATTCCTTAAACAATTTGGATGGAATCCTAACACTATGTAGATGAGAATCCTTCCACGATGGGGATCAAGATGATAATCCTTCACCAAAAGCCTATCAATGCAATTTATAATGAGGATTAATATAGTAACCTATAGAATGTGCTTCATAATTCCCTGTCCCGCTCAAGTGAATACACGAAAGACTAACTTTAGCGTCGAATAAGTAAATATGGGACCACTGGACTTTTTGTATGATGGGGATCTTTTGTTTATGATAAACTAATCTACTTAAAATATGTTTACATGTTACGTTTAAAACATAATATAAAAATGATAATTTCGTTGACAAAAAATGAAAATAAAAACTACTAAAAGAGTTGGTTAGTGGCAATTAGTGAGCGGCAGTGAATATTTTGTTGATCCAATGATCACCGGAGATTGTCGGGAGTGAGCAAACAGAGGGTACGAGGATGGCCGTCTATTCCTGTCGGGTTAAAATTCATTACAAACCAAGCTTCGATGATTGGTGTATGCTAGCAAACAAGGACCGAACTCCCAATGGGTGTATTACGTCTGCGTAGCAGGCCGTACAAAAGTGTTCTATAAGCAAATTACGGAGATTGGCTAGTGTCAGTGAATATGGGATGAGGCCCCTAGTCTGTTAAAAATAATTTAGGACCACAAAGCATTATTTCGAAAAATGTACATGTGACGACACGTAAAGTACATGTTATTATTTATAATTGCATCAGAAAAAATCTGATGTGGGCAACACATGACTTTCCTTATATAATGTAATGAATTTACTACTTTTACAGTAAAAAAATAGGTTTTTCTTATAGTAGATACTAATATTCTTTCCAAGATATTGAATTTTCGACAATTAGTTGTCATTTTCATTGATTTAGCGTCATTTTTATCCATTTGACGAGATTTGCGTTAATTTGGCAACATTTCAAAAAGTCGCCAAGTTGGCGACATTTCGCCAAATTCGTCGCCAAAATCTCGCCAAGAGTTATGCACTAAGAAAAAAGTTATTCTTACAGCAGATAAATGACTATTGGCGTTCAAATACAAAAGTATTATTCAAAGTATATTTTTTCATGAATGGAACGAGCTAGATCCACGAGAATGATGTCACTCAATTTATCGCATGGTATTACATATGAAAAGTGAACATGTTTCTCAATAGGAATTTTTTTTATGTGACTTTTTCATAATTTTTTTGAAAAATGTACAATATCTCGAGAACGGTTCATGTTAGCCTTCTAAAATTTATGCCAATCGTTTTCTAATGAAAAATTACATAAGAAATGTCTATTTGCGTAACTTTATTAGCGGTTTTGATTTTTTGACGATTTTTTCAAAATTTCATTCGAAAATTTAGGGAGGTTCTGAACATTCGATTACGTATAAAAACAATAGGCTTCCAGTGTTTACGGATTGTGATTTTTGTACCAAATTTGGTTCGAATCGGTCCATTCGTTCGTCAGTTATCGTCTCCACAGACTCACTGACACATACACATACACACATACTTTCACACACACACACACACACACACACACACAGACATCACTCCAAAAATGTTTGATTCGTGATCAGGGATGCTTGAAACGTGCTCTCCCGTCGAAAACTCGAATTCGAATTTTCGACCCCGTCACAATACTTTCCTTATACATTATGTATATAAGGAAAGTAAAAATTAGGATTAAATATTATTCACTATAATTATCTGCGAAGAGCATTTCCTTTCAAGATGAAAAGGATATGTCAATTTATATCACACATTTTTCTTTTGATTGATAAATATGATCAAAGATATGTATGGCGATGTGTAATCAAACATTATTTAAATAAGCAAACGTTCATGGAGAAGTAAATAGGGTGTATTTTAAATTTTACTTTGAGTCTGATCTTTTAAGCTTATTACAATATAATTTATGTGCAGAACAATTCTCAAGCAATTTAATTATTATTTATGCAAATCATCTACAATCAAACGCTATTTTGGAAAGAAAAAGGTTTATTTATGTATTTACTTTTATGAAGCATAACATTTATTAATGACATATTTGCACATAATGCAATCACTGTTCATTGCCCCGGGTTGGCCTCAGGAATAGAGGGGGGAGTTGTTGAGAACCAGACCGTCCAACCTACCAGAAAGGTGTAAGGTAAATGTTTGGACAGCCGGGAAGTGCCACCCAATTTTGACGGAAACCCAGTGGGGAAGGCATCCACAGGAACCGTAACCTCCTTCCCCTTCCACCAACCTCTCGGAGGGACCTATGGACCCACATGTTTAATGTGATCGTACTCCGCATGAACACGGCGGCAGTTGTGGCAGCGTGCAAATCCAGCGCGTAAATCACCGGGCTACAGCGCCCGAAAAGTGCCAACAGCACGCGGTGTTCCCAGATGGTCCCCCACCCAAGTACTAATCGCGCCCAATACTGCTCGACTTCGGTGATCCAACAAGAACAGGTGTTTTCAGCACTTTAGGGCAGTTAGATGGGGGGATGACAATTACTCTAATGTAGGCTATATGTATGGTAAGTTATTTTTAATATGTCCTCACAGACAAGATGGGACGTTTCGGCGCCAGGGTTTGAGTGGTATATGACAGGAGTTGTAAAATATTCATAAAAGAGATGTCGTAGCAAATGTCACATTGTAAAACTACAATTCTCTCGAGGCCCTGTTAGGTGTTAGCTCACACCGGGAGAAATTCATAGCCCCTGTTAGCTCACACTGGAGCCCGGACGGAACATCCTGGTTGTGGGAACCCCTCTGGCCCTCATTTTCTATTAGGATGCACATGACATGAGCGCCACTCCGAAATCCAATAATTTGGTCAGAATTAGAACCACCCTTTCCTCACACATAAGAGAAATAACGAATGAGAGGACGGGGTCACTTCCACCCCCAATTTGTCCCCCCCTCTTCAAACTGTGAAGGGACTAAATTTAAAATGAGTCAAGACAGATTCCATTTTCTTTGAGAGTGAGATGCTCTCATTTTTGCATAACGGGTCCTGACTACGGCTCGAGCCGCTCCCAACTCATGCACTCTACGGTAATCGGGAAATCTGCATTCCGATTACTTCTATAACTATGGTTATCAGAGCCGATCGCAGGAAACGGAATCCGAGGCAATAGATTTTGGAGCATCATCTACTATCCTAGAGTTCGGCTACCGGGATAGGTTGATAGCGCACTAGTGCATCATCCCGCGGTTGATCCAGACGGTTGATCCAGACGGTTGTCATAACCATAATCAGGTAGCCGCGAAATACATTGGTCCTCTTGCCACCTCCCAGACTCCTATGCAGCGGATAATCCAGCCCTTAGCGGCATTATGAATCGCCAGGGAGTAGCCAGGATCTGGACGTACGCAGAAACCTTTGGAGGGATCTGATATCGACCTGTTGTCGGGCGGTGGTAGATAGATGGAGTCATCTCCCCAGCCTCCTCCCAATCTCTGCAACGACGCATGTGATAGTAGGCACGTATGAACTGTGTTTTCTAGACTAACTAAGCCCTCTACACTGTGAATTGTGAATTATCTGTTTGGAATTTACCAGCCACTTCATCGTTTGGGAGGTATCCTTTAAGTTTCAATTGTGATGTAATGTATTTGTGTGTTTATCTACATCAAAGTGACAGTGTAATTCTAAGCTTTGGGAATTTTCCCGTTATTGACTGATTAGATTTTAATTAACGAAAATTCAAAGTAGAATCCATTATAACTATCCCGTACACCCTTGACGTCAAGCTTGGTACTTGTAAGTGTATCGTATTTGTATTATTAATGCTTGATAATTCATGTGTTCAAATAAATGTGTTAGTGACTATACACCGCTGGTTCTTTCAGTGCAAACTCAATGTGCTTTGATCTTTACAGATCACTATACTTTCAGGTTCAACTGGGGGACACTATGTGTAAGTACTAGTAGTGTGTTTATGTAAAAAATTTTTCACCACATTTACTGCAAAAATAGTTCTGTTTTAGAAAAAGTAAAGTCTCTTGTTTTATACTTTAAATAAGGCCTATAACGTTAGATTTTTATCTAGTTTTTAAGTTGCATATGTATTTGTAAATATGAAGTATGATTGATTTTTATTTACTATAAAATTACTTTTAATATAAATTTTATATTATAAATACAATGTAGACGCTTACGTTTTAACTAACGTAAAAACTTAATTGCCAAGTAAATAAGAGGCAATGTACCAAAACCAAAGATACATATTTTCTGCATTTACTTATGTCATCTGTATCTTGCGTGCGGTCATGAATTGTCTGCAACAAAAAGAACTTAGACGTAAAATATATAGACGTAAAGATCCGAGAGCAGATGATAAATTGCTTACTTAAGAAAAATATGTAGAGACATATAATTTACGGAAAGAATTTTGATGTAATAATAGTGCTTCAACTTCTTCATAACTATATGTAATAATAGTGCTCAACTAGTACATTATAAAAGAATATCGAAAGATTATTTAAATAATTCTTTGTTCTCTCTGACAGTTAAGTCCACTGAATGACAGTGTATATACAGTTATATGTGCAAATATAAAATGTATATAAGAATATAATCCCTCTCTCATTGCAGACAACAGTATCCATATATTTATTTTATGATTTATGTGCGTGCATCAGCCTGAAAAGTCTAATACCGGCAATAAAGAAAGAAAATATTCTACGTATCATAAATTTGCAAATTCTATGGAGACTGGTAAATTCAGTCATACCACGCAGTCGACATTAGATTTTTAGCTAAAGCTCTACGACAATTTTACCGACCATGTTTTTACAGCGCGTTTATGTCACAATAAATTTATATGCCGTTAAATTCTTCAATTAAAAAATTCTGATGTGGGCAGCACATGACTTTTCTTATATAATGCAACGAATTTACTACTTTTACAGTTAAAAAATGTTATTCTTATAGTAGAATTTTTATTCTTTCCAAGATATTGAATGTTCGTCTATGAGTCGTCATTTTCATTGATTTAGCGTCATTTTTATTCATTTGGCGAGTTTTTCGTTAATTTAACAACATTTAAAAAGTCGTCAAGTTGGCGATATTCCACCAAATTCGTCGCTAAAATCTCGCCAAAGTTATGGACGCAGAAATAAATTCTTCTTACAGCAGATAAATGACTTTTGGCGTTCAAACACAAAGTATTACTCAAAGTATCTTTTTTCATGAATGGAACGAGCTAGATCCACGAGAATGATGTCACCAAATTTATGTCATGGTATTACATATGAAAAGTCAACATGTTTCTCAATAGGAAATATTTTTATTACTTTCCTTATATACATAATGTATAAGGAAAGTATTGTGACTGGGTCGAAAGTTCGAATTCGAGTTTTCGACGAGAGAGCACGTTTCAAGCATCCCTGATATCACGAATTGAACGTTTTTGAGGTGATGTCTGTGTGTGTGTGTGTGTATGAAAGTATGTGTGCGTGTGTGTGTTTGTGTCAGTGAGCCTGTGGAGACGATATCTCATGAAGGAATGGAGCGACTCGAATGAAATTTGATACAAAAATTACAATCCGTGAATACTGGAAACCTATTCTTTTTAAACGTAATCGAATGTACAGTACCCCCCTAAATTTTCAAGTGAAATTTTGAAAAAATCATCCCAAAATCAAAACCTTTAATAAAGTTACGCAAATAGACATTTTTTATGTAATTTTTCCTTAGAAAATGATTGACAAACTTTAGAACACTATCATAAACCGTTCTCGAGTTATTGCACTTTTTCAAACAAATTTATCAAAAAATCCCTTAAATTAAACAAAAGTATTAACTGTTGAGAAACATGTCCACTTTTTATATGTAATATCATGAGATAAATTTGGTGACATCATTCTCGTGTACATAGCTCGTTCCATTCATGAGAAAAGATACTTTGAGTAATACTTTTGTATTTGAAAGCCAATAGTCATTTATCTGCTATAAGAATAACTTATTTCTTCGTCCATAACGTTTAGCGAATTTTTGGATGACGAATTTGGCGGAATGGCGCCAACTTGGCGACTTTTTGAAATGTTGCCAAATTAACGAAAATCTCGCCAAATGGATAAAAATGACGCTAAACAATGAAAATGACGACTTATTGTCGAAAATTCAATATCTTGGAATAAATATAAGTATCCACTTTAAGAATAACCTATTTTCTCACTGTAAATTCATAGTAAATTTAGTAGTAAATTCATTACATTATATAAGGGAAATCATGTGTATAAGAATATAAGTATCTACCATAAGAAAACCTATTTCTTTACTGTAAAAGTAGTAAATTCATTGCATTATATACGGAAAGTCATGTGTTGCCCACATCAGATGTTTTTATTTTATATGACTTTTTGATAATTTTTTTTTTTTAAATGTGCAATATCTCGAGAGCTGTTCATGTTAACGTTCGATTGCTTATAAAAACAACAGGCTTCCAGTGTTTACGGATTGTAAATTTTTTACCAAATTTCGTTCAAATTGGTCCTTTCCTTCGTCAGTTATCGTCTCCACAGGCTCACTGACACACACACGCACACACACACACAGACATCACTTTAAAAATATTCGATTCGTGATCAGGTATGCATGAAACGAGCTGTCCCATCGAAAACTCGAAGTCGAATTTTCGATCCCGTCACAATACTTTTCTTATACATTATTGTATATAAGGAAAGTGAAAATATTGGAAGTAAGCTACTGCAACAGCTACAAATATTGAGAATATACCTATAATAAAAGCAGTTTCAATAATTAAATTTTTAAATAAGCAAATATCTTTTTTCGACACCCTGAAGCTTTATTTTGGAGTTCAAATAACGTGAAAATAAATAACGAGAATGATTAATCATGCATAAAGCATTGATTATGGAACACTTTCAAACTGAAATGTAATTTTATTGAAACATCTCTAAAATGCGATACATTCATCGGTGATATTCTAAAACTATCATAGTACAATGATTGGAAAATTAAAACTTCATAAAAAAGGGCGATGCTATAAAATCGCTTGCTCTTCCATCTAAGTAAAATCAAAAAAATTCAGCAATGCTTATACAACTCATTTTACAATCGCTTATTTTGTTTAAATTTTACATACGTTAAAATTAGGCTTCGTTGTAGAAATAATCAAAGTTCAGTGATCATTTAAACTAAAAAATATTGTAATTGCGTTGAAATAAAATAAATATTGTAATTGCATAAGCACAGAAATCAAAAACGTTGATACTATGGAAAAATAACGCGGTTTTAGGAAGGATGCAGCACTAAACATAAATACAAGAAAGATCAATCATGCATAAAGCATTAATTATAAAATACTATTCAACTGTAATTTTATTTAAACATCTCTAAAATACGATACATTCAACGGCGATATTATTTTAATTATCAAAGAGCTACAATAATATATTTCACTTGTAAAATTAAAGCCATGGAGGTAAAAGTACGTTCTAACTCCATGCCTAAAATTTCATTCAGACTTTATTCAAATTACGTTGTCGAAATATAAATTGTCTGGCTATCTATATAAAGGCAGTGATTATTTCATTCATACGCTTTTATTCCATACTCCAAAATTAAATAATTTTGCTTGAAAATAAATCAGTAATTCTTATCCAACTCATCTTACAATCACCTGTTTACATTTTACATTCTTTAAAGTTAGGCTGATTTCGTTGTAGAAATAACCAAACTTTGATGATCATTTAACCTCAAAAACATTATAACTGCGTTGGCGCAGAATATGAATGCACAGAAAAAACGCAAAAATAAAGTGGTTTTAAAACGGATGCAACACTAAATATAAATTAAAAAAACTTTTAAAATAACGATTTTGACACAAGATGGATGCCATATTTCATTTGGAAGTGGGTCACATGAACTCTTCATATTATAAGGTAAAAAAAACTTCATTCGATTTCGTATAAAAACAACAGGCTTCCAGTGTTTACGGATTGTGATTTTTGTACCAAATTTCGTTCGAATCGGTTCATTCGCTCGTCAGTTATCGTTTCCAAATACTCACTGACACACACACACACACGCGCACTTTCACACACACACACTCACACACATACTTTCAGACACACACACAGACATCACTTCAAAAATGTTTGATTCGTGATTAGGGATGCTTGAAACGTGCTCTCTCGTCGAAAACTCGAATTCGAATTTTCGACCCCGTCACAATACTTTCCTTATACATTGTGTATATAAGGAAATTAAAAATACACATTACAAGATGATGAACTATTTGACATCATAATAAAGCACATATAAAGTGAACAAGGCATCCTACAGTCGTTCGTATAATACGATGCATCTCCTTCGGCGCAGATGAAACTAACAAAATCGAAGTCAAAAAGGATGAAATGGAAACAACTGCAAGAATTGAAGGAATATACGTACTAGATTGCTGTAGAGATGGATTAGGACTAACTAACAATTAGAAACACTACCAGAGAAAAATTAGAACTACCAGAGATTTGTTTAAAAACCTACTAATTATACAAATCATAATTTAAAACAGACGGAGCTATTCAAAAGTAAAAGCTAATAACCCACCAGTCAGAAAGACACAAAAACGTAGTTGGGATATTTCTGTCATTAGAATAACCCAACGAGGCAACAATAAGTAGTTAAATAAGACAAAACAAATCACAACAAATGAAAAAACTCTCTGACAGAAGCCATAAATTCAAACACCTAAGATAACGCATGACATAACAAGTTCAAATGCATAAGACTCAACAAGTTCAAACACATGAAACATGTTCCAAGACTAAAGTCTACGATATAATAGTACCATAACGCTAACAAACAAATAGAATGAAAATAAATCAAATTACAGTTCAATCAATCAGAAAGTAGAAACAAATGTTTCTGCTGGACTATTCATTAACCTAAAAATTATAATTTTTTTGAATTCAAAAGGCTTCAAAATATGAAAACAATACATTTGATGCACATTTTTGTATAATATTAGCTGAAGAAAATTCAAATCGATGTTCAAAAGTCTTGGAGATATTTATATACCTATCGGTTTCTTATACTTTTTGCTTTTTACCCATTATAGAAATTGCATTTATAATATAACAAATATATATATACATCAATGTTGGTTTGGAAAACCTCATTAATTGCCCATGGACAACAACCACCCTTTTGCGACAACAGTGCTGTTTTCTATACAAGAGTGCGACATTGCGCTTTTTATCCACGTTGGATTTCTCTAAAAATATATTTAAACATACGTATGCATTTTGTCGGTAATTAGCTTTAAAATATAGTACTTAAAAGTATAAAAACTGTATCAAAAATGCGTTTTATGCCATGAAAACTATGAAAATAACTAAGACATTGCCAAGTAACTAGATGTTCGAACTCGCCTGCTGTGAATTAATCCTCACGTTTCTTTGATTAGCACACTGACCACTTGATTATGGTTTGCCTTACTAAACATATATAGAACACCCAATTTCAGTTAACCTTTGTTTTTCTTCTTATGAAGATTATGTAATTTTTAAATTAAAATTACTGATGAACATGTTAAACATTAAAAAATCTGATGTCGGCAGCACCTGACTTTCCTTATATAATGCAATGAATTTACTACTTTTACAGTAAAAAAATAGGTTTTTCTTATAGTAGATACTCATATTCTTTCCAAGATATTGAATTTTCGATAATTAGTCGTCATTTTCATTGATTTAGCGTCATTTTCATTGATTTAGCGTCATTTTTATCTATTTGGCGATATTTTCGTTAATTTGGCAGCATTTAAAAAAGTGGCCAAGTTGGCGACATTCCGCCAAATTCGTCGCCAAAATCTCGCCAAGCGTTATGGATGAAGATATAAGTTATTCTTATAGCAGATAAATGACTATTGGCATTCAAATACAAATGTATTAGTCAAGGTATCTTTTCTCATGAATGGAACGAGCTAGATTCACGAGAATGATGTCACCAAATTTATCGTATGATATTACATATTAAAAGTGAACATGTTTCTCAACAGTTAATATTTTTTTTTATTTATGGGATTTTATGATAAATTTGCTTGAAAACTGTACAATATCTCGAGAAAGGTTCATGCTAGCGTTCTAAAGTTTATGTCAATCGTTTACTAAGGAAAAATTACATAAGAAATGTCATTTCCGAAACTTTATTAAAGGTTTTGATTTTTTGATGATTTTTCAAAATTTCATTCGAAAATTCAGGTGGAAAATTTAGGTGTTCTGAACATTCGATTACGTTCAAAAACAATAGGCTTCCGGTATTCACGGATTGTGACTTTTGTACCAAATTTCATTCGAATCGCTCCATTCGTTCGTGAGATATTGTCTCCACAGACTCATTGACACACACACACACACACACAGACACACATACTTTCACACACACACACACAGACACACATACTTTCACACACACATACACATACTTTAACACACACACACAGACACACATACTTTCACACACACACACACACATACTTTAACACACACACACGCACACACACACAGACACACACACACATACACACACACACAGACATCACTTCAAAAATGTTTGATTCGTGATCAGGGATGCTTGAAACGTGCTCTCTCGTCGAAAACTTGAATTCGAATTTTCGACTCCATCACAATACTTTCCTTATACATTATGTATATAAGGAAAGTAAAAATAGCTCAAGCTGCTGGTAAACTAAAAACTATATTTGATACATTTGTTAAGGTTCGGCTTAAAACGAATAAGGCCGTTAACGCGTTTCGAAGGGGAAAAAATGATCATTCATCAAAACCTGACAGCCACCAGTAGAAACAAAGTTAGACATTTTTCTTTATTTTATTTGCGCAGTTACTTTTTCTTTTTGTTTTGATGAAATATTTTTTTTTTCAAATTTATTTTATACTATATTTTACAGAAAGTGCTAAACCTTATGTTAAAAGGAAAGTAAAACGCAATGAAGCAAAAGTTCTATCCACCTGCAGAATGGAATTAGCACAATTCAGAAATAATCTGAATGCATATAGAAAATGCTGATTTAAATGATAAAATATTCAAGAGAAAAAATTGTGCTAAAGACGATATCAGGAAAATATTTCATTTTCATTATTAAATATATTCGAAAAGTATAATACTTTTAGTAATACCTTGACATAGAAAAATAAATTCATATTTAAGGAAACATCAAGCAGTTTCATAACACATTTTAAGCATTAGAACAAATAATATTTGACATTTAAACGTAAGTGTTTAGATGTAAAAATGATCTATACAATAATTATTTAACGTGATTTGGACATTCCCGAAGCCCGATAGCCTAGAATTTTCCAATTTTGCACACTTATATTATCACCCACGAGATAGAAACCACTGGAGCAGAATTTTCAATTGACTCCACCGGGGCTAGAAAAACAGGATTTTTCGAAAAACATTTTGAGGTCCTTTAAAAGCCTATTCTCCCCCGTTAACCTAGAAGGCTAAATATTTGCACAGTTACCTTCTACGGAATAGATCTTAACTGAATCTGATTTTCGATTTCTTCTCCAAAGATGGATAAAAGGGGGGTATTAAAGTCTTCTTTTTAAATCATCCTGAAGCCTCCGGTGACCTAGACGGCTAAAAATATGCATACCTCTAGTATATGCCACTGAACAGAACATAATGAGCCCAATTTTCAAATAAGATGAATCATTCCAACGCTAAGTGTCATGTATTGTTAAACAAAATGAAACGCAAAAAAATATTTGAATGCATTTAAGAAAAGTGAGTTAGTTCCTCCGTTTTAACAAATTTAAATACTAGTTTGCTATTAAATATAGAAAACGCAAGATATAAAAGCTTTTCGTTTTCATCCACTGTATGCAAGATATTAAAAAGATAATTAATCATACAAAAGGATGACTAAGTTAAGTCCTATGCCATGAATGCTATGAAATTGATATTAAGTTTACCATGAAAGTGAATTCAGTTTACCAAGAAATTGATTCAATATCATTATACCAGTTAATGGACGCACAATTGTCCGTTTTAACTCTTCCCCAGTCTTCAGTGTTCAAAGTTGATATCTCCAGTGTTGAGCGTATTTACCAGTTGCACATGAATTAGCTTTAAATACATTGTTTTGAATGCAATTTATACTGACAGTGTTCACTGTTATTAAACTCCTCTAAATACATCATTAATTTCAAATACAATTAAAAACTAGCAGTACTCTAAAATATACTGTTACATATTCAATGACGTATCTTGAATCCAAAACTTTTATTATTTTGAGCACCCCATACCAACAAAAAGTTATATTGCAATTGTTTTACCCTTTATTAGAATGTGGCTATTTAATCGCAGTGGTTTATGCAGGGGGTCATCATTCCCAATGGAATAAAAAGCTCATTAATTGTGTAGAAATATCTATATTAGAAAACGAAAAGATCCCCACCCCACTCCAGCTGATCATAAACACTTTCCGAGATTCTGGCTTATCCTAAAGTATTGTCTGACAGACCAGATCTCAGAAAAGGATACGCTACAGATCAAATTCCATATTATAGATAAAATGCATTTATTAAACGTTTGCTAATATTTATATATTTTAACTGAATTAATTAAAAATAAATGAACATTAATCAAAGAAAAGATTGAAAAATACCTTAATAAAGAGGAAATAAATTAAGGAAAATCTTCAAAGAATATAAAAATTACACATTTAAATAATTAAACACTTAAGAAAACAAATTACGCTAAACGATACCGTGAAAATATTTTGTATATTTTTTTCAGCTAGAGATAACTGTTAAGTGATTAAAAAAGTTAGAAGCATGTTCATATTTTATGTTGTTGATACCGTTCACATTGCACACAGAGATAGGTAAAACACAGTTTTTGTGACAGTATCTAAAATACTAGTAATGGCTTTTAAACATGCAACCGACTAATATTTAAGTTTTACATAAAAGGAAAACCTAAAACGGTTTTATTAAATATTTATAATGAACTTGGGTGCATTACTTGGAAATTAATAAAAGTTCATGGAATAAATATAATTTTTTGAAAAATTTGTAAATCAGATAATTTAGAATAAAATGAAACAAATGGATTTTGATACTCCCCAGCCTCTTGATAGTCCTGATAAGTATCCTTCTTTTAAATTATATTAATTACATTAATATTCATATTTTAGGTACTTATTTAATTGTGTTTATATGTAACTATTGCGTATGTATTTTGTATTATTAAGAACGATCAAATTCGTCTCCTATATTTTTAACCCGCAAAAATTATTTCAAGCATTTATTTCTCAGGATCTGCTAAGAATACAGCTTAAATAAAATTTAATATGTGCTCAGCATTAAGTTCCAGAGTAGGTAGAGGGTTTACTACGGATTTACACTTCCGATTCTTTTTCATTACCTGTTCAAAAATGTTCCCTTGATTGCTGTAAATTGAGCTCAGATGATAATCGTTATAGATTCAGTATCAAATTTTAAAAGAGGTTTGGGGATTTACTAAAAATTTCCGCTTCCAGTTCCTTTCCCGCTTCTTTATCATATATTTTCTTAGCAGAACTCGTTTCTCATGAATAACACAAAACATACCAATACTCAATTACACCTATTAGTGACGTAACCGGTCAAATGACCTGTTTTAAATAAAAACATTTTTTTCTGATTGAACGCAGGTAATACTGATTTTAGTAAGGAAATATTAAATCAAGTAACTTTAAGGTAATAGACTCCATTCGGTTCCTAAAACTCGATTTATTTCTTCAATTGTGCATTTTTTTTATATGTTTCATAATATGGTGGTCAATTATCAATGGAAATGCAGTCTTCACTTTACCCTTTATAATATTACGATTTGCATATCCCGTTGGATCTGAATCTTCTCTCAAAAATGCTGCTCTCCCTGATGTAACACCTAGTATTTGCATTCCCTCCTAAATAGTGCCATCAATCGAAATATACTGCTGAATTTTTCATTCCCATATTCAGAACTTGAGAACAATCTCATTGTTTTATGTCCTCCACGTATTATATTAACAATATTCTCCTCTTCATCGTCGGTATCTGTAGGCTCGCACTCTGTGTCTAATAGATCATTATCGTTTTTAAATAATATATCTTCTTTCAGAAAGTTCACCTTCATCCATCTACGAAAACCCTCTACCTATGTTATTTATTTCTTCCAAGAACTCGGTGTGTCTTGAATGTTTCTCCATTTTTTTTTTGGTGAAGATTAGGAACGGAGTAAGACTTTGAAAACAAGTATAAACTAACTAGTAATACCTTTTAGTTTTTGTTACCTTTTCTGGCAACTTGAAATATTACGCACTTTGTTGAAATTTTAATACACAATTATCATAAATTGAACTTACTACGCAACAGTCCTTGCAGATATGTGCAACGAACTGATGAAAATATGGGGAATGTGTATGTACATCGCATTGGTTAACAACCGGTTACTGCGACCGGTTAAATGACAGGTCGTAGTAGATAACGGTAGACTATGTATCTTTATCATATAAACACAAAAAGAAGAAAAAATATTGAAAAATATATTGTATACATTTAATAGGAAAAATCTTGAAGTCAAGTGAGAAAAAACGATAGCATTATATGCACCCCGTCATTTGACCGGTCATGGTACGTTTAGTGTTAACTATAGATAGAGCTTAGTTAACGACTAATAGGGAATTAGAACAAATTCTGAAATGGTTGAATGACTCACAAGGTATCCACTCTTGGTTCCGGAGATGTAGCTTTCAATTTAAATAGTTTCAATTTCCAATCACGAAATGATCATGTACTCTGTACAACATCATCAATATGTAGTATTTTGTGTATTGTACCAAATTCAGTTCTAATTGTTTTGGTAATTTGAAAAGCATTGCAAAATTCTAGCAAATGTTTATGCTTGCATTGAGCATGATACGCACATTTTGTAACATATTATTCTCTTTTCACATTCTTGTATTATTCTAAAATTGTAACAAAATTACCAGCATTTATCCATAGTTTCCTATATAATTCAATCTAATGCCAAGTGCGTATAAATGTACTGCCCATGATACGGTGATTAAATAAAAATGTATGGTGATTAATGAAAATATATGAGAAGAAGTACTTACACTGATCTTGCTCAAGCAGACGAACATATTATTATCCATAATCAACATACTGGTCAACTTAAAACTTTTCAGTTTCATCTAATACTTAATTTGATTTAAATATAACATTTCTTTCTACTAAGGAAAGAGTAATAGAATAAAACTACTTTTATTTCACAAACTACAAAAATTAAACTGCAGAAATTAGAATGAAACTTCAAAGTTTACTCCTTTAAAGTATCTTACCATTTTCATAGAAAATGATCATTCTAGGAATGAAATATCTTGTTCAAATATTGATATGCTAGTCTACACTAAAAAAGTGTGCCACTATGTTTATATGAGTGTCCTGCAGTAACTTTAGCTTCTTCAAGTTTCCTAAAATCGTTGCCGATATCTAATAAAAGCACGTTTCCACCTAGAAAGTCCTTAGCTGTTCAGAAATAAGAATGGATGAATTTCTATTTCCCCAAACTCCTAAAAATTGGACCATAAAATACCTCGTAAGAAGAATGCTTTTACTTCACGAATAGAGCGCCATTACTGTAAATTCCATTTTTGTAAATTTTAATTATATAGATTTATTTATGCCGTTATTTCATTGGTAAGTTAAAAACCGACTGCTATACATAAAAAATGTATTTAAAGCCAGTACGGGCATTTATTATGCAATGGAATGGAATGTTAGTGTGGTTTCGTGGCTGTACATCGCAAATAACTCCACGTAGCGGGTAACATTTTTTTCTCATTTCGGATTATATCGGCATCAATTTAGTTAGAGTATGGTCTCATCAGTCACCCTCGCTCTGAAGTAGGTCCGATGGCAGTGTGGCTCTTACTATTGTATATATCTTGGAGTTATTAAAGTGACGAGCTCTTTTAAAAGGAAACCGGACTGGTTGCGTAAGGCGGCTAATTTTTCTCTTCAAGGGTTTAGATCAAATACTAAATAATTAATATGGCTGTATACTGCATGTTTCAATGACTTCCTTCACATTTTCTCCAAACTGAACTTGAATTTACTACACGAAAAAACATTTTTGAAGCATATCCAGTTATCTTGGTATACTTTATTTGGTGTAAATCCGATAACAATTAAATATAGATATGCCATTGTGAAATGTACAGGGCGTATGTTAAACGAAAACGTTTCGTTATAAATCTCTGATTTGTTTTAATATGCATCTCATACTCTATCTTTGAACGGGGTTTGATTTTCAGTATTGGTATCAAATATAATGCAATATAATGAAGGATGCATAAGGGTACTCGTGAATAATTAAGGGTACTCGTCACTGCTACGTCACCAGCATAACAAAAAAATCGCATGTTTCTTCATATTCACATGACATACTAGCCTTGCGCGAGATTTTCCTTCGATCTATTAAATAGTTGTACTGTAAAATGGATTAAACAAATTTAAAGATAAAAAACTAAAAATCTAAACTGTAGAAAAATATATTTCTGTTCCTAAACGCTAAAAAAAATATATAATATTTCAATTGAGACAAAAAAATAATTGGCACGTGAAGAATATAGGAACGTATAAAACACATTATAAACTTCACTTTATATTTAATTCTCGAAAATTATATTTAAACAGTGTGCTTTCGCATTTAGATCTTAAAACAACTTAAATGTATTCATTTGGGCTGGAATGTGAATTTGACCACCCATAAAAAAGAAATTAAGCGAGAGAAGAAATGGAAGACATAACCAACAATATGATATTCTGGTGTTCTCAACGCTATCCATGGGAAGAAAATATACCTTCTAAAAATAAATAAAAATGTTCAGCATAGTGAAAGAGGAGCATAGTGAGAACATTTTTAGAAATGCCTTAGAAAAAGTTGTAAGAGAATAATTAGCAAATGCTTTTAAGAAGATCTATGTGACAAATGAAATGAACAAAAACTAAATTTACTCCGAACATTTTTATCAAGATAATTGAACACACACAAAAGGAAAAAGAAATAAATTAAACAGATAATCAGGATTAATATGATTTTTAAGACCAGTTTCAGAAAAATTCCAGGACGTGCTCGCGTTTGAAAAGATAAAATGAATGTCAGATAAACACTTGCTCGGATATATTTTCAGTTGCATGAGTATATTGATAATTAAACCCATGCATGGCAATTTTGGTAATTATACACTAATTATGATAAATGTAACATCAATAATTATACTCATGCATTAGTACACTAAAACTATTTCTATTGAAAATGTACATAAATGAAATTTATTCATAATTTGAGAAATATAAATAACTTCGTTAATATTATATTAAATTCGACTTCTTACTAAATGAACACATGAAAATAAATAAGGCTTAAGACTCATCTCAGTTATCTACCAGCTTCTATTTGCATATCCTCGAACTGGCATAATCAGATTTCAAATGCTCAAAAATATTACAACACAGTTTAATCTCCCGCAAAACACATAAAAGACAGGACGAAATCTCAGCTGAGTATCAAAATTAAAAAAATAAAAATAAAATAAAAACCATTTGAAAGAAGAATAACTTAAGAAAAGAAATGTTACAATAAAATCAATGTAATCTTAGGGTGCGCGAACAGCAAAGAAAACAAATATATTACAAATCGTTTTGTAAAAGAAAATATATTACTTTAGAGAAGGCGATACAAAAACTGTTTCAAATAACACAACATACAAGCAAAGATCCATTCAATGATAGCAGTTTAAAATATTTCCACGGTCGTCATTCAGAGTGTAAAGAGATATCCTCACCCCGAAAATTCAGAAAATGATGGTTTGAGAAAAGATTATTTTAAAGCTTAGTATCAAAAGGTATTTTAACTGGTTAGTGGCAGCTGTAAGTAACAAGTATATTTATTCTTTATGTTAAATATTTTTTTCTCTTGGATTATGCAATGTGTGCCTTAGGTTATAACATTTATAATGGCATATTTATAGTGACACCAATAAGTAATAAGTAACTTTCTTCTTTATGATAAATGAAATTTTATATTTTTCTCTTGGATTATGTAATGTGTGCTATAGGTTATAACATTTATAATGACACATTTATAGTGACATCAGTAAGTAACAAGTAACTTTCTTCTTTATCGTAAATAACATTTTATCTTTTTCTCTTGGATTATGTAATGTGGGTTATAGGCTATAACATTTATAATGGACATATTGAATATAAAAAGTAGATATTGCTTTTGGTTCTTTTAAAATGTAGTGTGCCATATTATATAGGATGATCATACAAATAATTATAAAAAATGGAACATTTTTAGGGTGAAGAATAGCCTTAAAATTAATAAAAATTAAAATAATTTTAAATATTTATGTAATGGGAAAATTTGTTTTTTATTATTGGATACATAAAATGATTTTAAATAACAGTTTCATAGATAGAACTATTTCTAGACAAAATGAAACATTTCACTGTACATTAAATCATAATGTATTATGCAGATAAATAAACGTTAAAAAACAAGTTGGCATCCGGTACATTTCTGTTCCTCTAACTTCTCTAGCATCTTGATGTCTCTATAGAAAAAATTCAAGTTTTAAATGCCGAGTTTAAGTACGCATTTCCGTTGCGTTGCATATAAATATGTAACTAAATATCCCATATCAATGTATTTAAATAAGCTTAATTCGGTTTGATTAAGAAAAGGTGGGAAAACCAAAAGTTGACAATTTCAATCAAAATAAATAAAACAAATTAAAAAATAATATACTTACTTTGATGTAAGTAAAATATATTAAAAGAAAATGCATATCTCTAATATATATATATATATATATATATATTACCTTACTTAATTAAAAAGAGTCAACAATTTTTTCCAAAATAATAACAATAAAATAGAAGAATAAATTGTAAGTATATAATTGTATTCTTTATAGATGATCTTGCAAATAAATGCACTTTAACAAGATAATTTTTCCAGATTGTGCAAAACGTCGTGATCATCTTTATGCCGGGACAACCAGCTATATTTACTGCTCAGAAGAAGGTAACTTTGCATCCTAAAATTTTCTTAAATATCTACAATAATTATTTACGTCTATTAAACAGAAACAATCAAACTTATGCAATGACCGATTTTTACAGCAAATTTAGTATCATTTAGTTGAATAGTTTATAACATATTTTATAAAATGAAAAATCCCTTATCCATTATGTGCACAATACTGTGCGATCCGTCCTAAAATAGGACATAAAAATAAAGGACGTTGTTTTCATTGCAATCTAGTCACTTACTAGATTGCGTAATTTGGTTTTAGTCGATTATGTAGTTTGGGAGAAAAACGGGTAACACAGTAGTGCAAAGTGAGCATACGAGCAATGCGCAGAAGAAAAATGATGTCATCATAAATTAAAAAAAATTATTCAAAATAATATCACAATAGCTTCTACAAGCGTTTTATATATTATACGCTATTATATAGCAAGCTATATAATAGCCTATAGCGGGCTCCTACTAAGTTTGATTTGTACGAATGTAATCTGGGTTGCTTATAATGCGCACAACTCTTGCAAACTGAAAAAAAATATGCGACGTTGTATATATATATATATATATATATATATATATATATATATATATATATATATATATATATATATATATATATATATATATATATATATATGTATGTATATATATATATGTATATGTATGTATATATATATATATATGTATATGTATATGTATGTATATATATATATGTATATGTATGTATGTATATATATATATATATATATATATATATATATATATATATATATATATATATATATATATATATATATATATATATATATATATATACTGATTGGAATTATTTTTGGAGGATATATCTATCTCAAATCGTGTGTGAAGCACTTTACAAATAAAAATCACATGTGTCCTTATTCATAACGTTTCTATAAAATTGTTTCTTTCAAAATTGCATGTTATGTTTAAAACATTTAAAATTGGTGACTTTTCAAACCGACTGTTCAGTTCCGAAAATATTAATAATTTATCGCTCTAGGTTATCTGTAAGTGATCTGCATATTGCGTTTAAAATGTTTAGGAGGGATTCGCCGGTAAAAAGTTAGAAACGGAAGATAAGTTAATATAAAATACAAGGAAATCCGTTAAAAGGAGCGGATGCTGGGACAGATATAAACCCGGTCGTAAAGTCATCCGACTTATATACAATTACATTTGTTTCAAATATACATACAACGTCTTTTCAATGGAATTAACTCATATATACAAGTTCTTAATGTCAATTTTCTTATTTGAGACCAGGAATTGAGTTCGCACCAGATTTAGGTGAGGCAGTTTTATGCTCAATATTTTTGGCTGCCTAACTGTAAAGTCTGTGTTTTACTGCACCACACTTATAATATATTTGATTTAAACCTAACATTTCCAGTTATGTATTTTAATTTAATATTCCGAATTCATTTTTTTACAAATAGAAACAGCCGAATGTGATAAAGAATTAAGTTATATTTAAATACTCAATTTGTTAGTCAAATTGTTTATTTTTGAGTTATTTTTATTCAAAGATTCGAATTCCGATAAGGGTTTGCTACAGTGATTTATATTACATGCTGGTAATATTAAAATATTATCAATAAAAAATTTAAATCTATGGGGTGCGCAGTTTCAGTTCTTATAGATTCAAATATGAATTTTATCAACTTCTATAAAATTAGCCCAGTAGGAAATCTAAAAATATGACAAACTAGCTGGATAATCTGCTAAACTGAAATTATGCTACCCCATTAAATATCAATAACTACTCAAAACGGCCGAATCAGATTTTAGAAAAATTACACAACACACTATCAAATAATATCAAAATATATAAAAAAGAGAATGATGCTACATTCAGAAACTCGAAATAGCAAAACATTCAATGTCACCTAAAAGCTATACAATTGTTGTAAATAAAATTAATGTAGTCTGAAGGGTACGCAAACAGTAATAAATAAATTTTACCAAACACCGTTTAGTAAAATAAAATGTCTTACCTTCCAGACTACAATACAAAGACTTTCCTAAGAAACCAGATTACAAGAAAGATTTATTTATTGGTAATATTTAAATATATTTTAGCGGTGGTATTCAGGGAGTCAATTGATTATCTATAAAAAATCCTGAAAAGAAACTGCTCGAAAAGAATATGACTTTTAAAATGTGTAGTTTGAAAATTATTTTAAACTGGTTAGTGACAATACATTTTGTTTAAATAGTTTACATGATCTACAGATGGAAATTATATAGCATTTACACCAACGTTTCGTTTTGGGTGGTTTATTTAATTTATGAATCTTGATTAGAAGTGCTTAGAATAATATATGCAAAAATAAAACGGTTTTGAAGATAATCTCAACATGACATACCGTGCGTAAGTTGTCAGTATATCTTTACGAGTCAGGATTAAGTTACATTTGTACTGCTTTACGTCCTTGTTGCAGAAAGGTGCAAGTAGACAGATCAATCAGCGCAATATGGATCATGCCAGTAGTCTGTACTTATGGATAACATGAGGTAACACATTAGGGCTCAATGTGTTAAAAATTTAAAATTTGCATCGAATCTTGTACTTTCACTATATTCTGCAGACAACTGGTCTGCCTATGATGAAAAGATGTCCAGGTGCCATTTACCAACAACACAACGCTCGACCACATAAAAATTTTTCAGCAATGTCTTCTAGAATTTAATACCCTTCAGTGGCCATCGAAGTTCGCAGACATATCCACATAAGAATACAACTGAGACATGCTTGGACGATAATTAGAGCCTTCTCAGAATACCAATAAATTATCTGACCAGTTGCCACATTTGTGGCACAATCTTCAGCAGAGAGCCATACGCAACTTAATGCATTCTATGCCGCACCGAATATCTGCTTATATAGATGCCAGAGGAGAATTTGTCACTTAGTAAAATGTCATTTTCTTGTTGCCAACACTTCTTTTCTAAAACATTTTGTATGTTCCCAAGTACAGCTCATATACAGGAAATGAAATGATTACAAAATCAAGGCCGCAAGACCCATCAATAAATAGCAATTGCACACTGAATTTTCAAATCAGTAATTAGTAAAAACCCCTTGGCGGCACTGCATGCTTGTACACGTCTAGGTAAGGAGTGACAAAAGTTTCCTAATGTCATCCTGCGATACATTCTGACAGACATTCCTCATTTGTTCTTCCAGATTTGCTACAATTCGGGGTGTCCGAATCTTGCGGCATAGCATGTCCCATACATGATCGATTGTCGAAAGGTCTGGTGACCTTGCTGACCAAGGAAAGTATTAACAGCACGAATACAGTCCACAGATATGCGATCCGAATGTGGCGTGGCATTATCTTGTTGGAAAATAAAATCAGAATAACATGCCATGAAGGGTAACTCAAACGGCCGTAGGATTTCATCAACATATCGTAGAGCTGTTCAAGTTGTATGCAGGATGACTAGGAGTGACCTGTTGTCGTAAGAGATAGCACCCAACACCAGGGATAATGGCTGTAGTCCTGTGTAAAACGTCCTTAATTGGAATGCTGATTGGAACCGCTGGCCTTGGCGCCTCCACACACGTACCCGATGGTCATATGCTGAAAGACTGAAGTGTGATTCATCGCTGAACACTATGCGATGTTAGTCTGCTGACAGCCATAATACTTGGGTACGACACCACTTCAAATGACGCTATCGATGTTGTGGTGTGATGGGCAGGTGTCTTAATGGCCGCCTTGAGCGTAACCCCAGCTCAGCCAAGCGCCTTCAGATGGTGGAAGGTACCACGGGTGGTATGGAAGAGGCTGTAGCTAGTTGGATGACGGGCAATGATGTCGTTGGCCCAGTTCGGGACTGTCGCACAATCATCTGATCTTGCCTCGCATTCGTGCCACTTGGTTTTCCAGAACCTTCATTCCGCCGACGAGTTCCTTGCAACAGCCATTACTGCCAGCACCTTTTGCACAGCAGTATCCGTTCGGTGCATGTGGCGGCCTCTGGCTCGGAATGACCAGCCATCTTCACGCATCCCGACTATATGAAACCGCTCGAACTCGTCTAATTGCTTATAAAGTTTTCGGCAACTTCATAACGTCATTATTGTTTGTGTCTCCACGGAACTGCAACGCCGATAACGAACAAAGATAAACCGTCCACATTTTAACCTGTTTTATAGGATACTAGTTGGGCACTAGAAACGCGCGCTATGACCGAAGTTAACAGTCATCTGCCTTGCAAATTTAATCTGATTTGTATACTTGGTATAAAGGAATTTACATGCGACATTTCGAGATAATCGATCATTTTCTAGGGGTGCTTCTTTTTTTACCAAGGGATATATATTTATATATATATATATTACTTCCTTTCTACCATTGCAATTACAATTTTATTTATATATATATATATATATATATATATATACATACAAGGTGTCCTAAGAAGATTGAAACGCGCTTTAATTCTTTACTTGTTGGAAATAAGTGGGCAATGCAAATTGCATAAATGTTTAAAGTAATTTAGGAAATAATACTATATTAATGAAATGGTCCTACCATTCATTTTCAAAAAGTTACACTTTTGTAATTTTTGTACGACCCCCTCTTAGACAAATTTGGTCAATCAGAATTTTTTTATTTTTAATGCAACAAGATCATTAAAAAACCGCATATCTGTATCTTTAAAATCAACTGAATTATGATAAAGGCAAAAATCTGACTTATGCCATTTTTCCGTATCATGTGAAAGGCTGTTTCATCATTGAAAATAGGGATCATAAACAAATTGACGACGGAAACTGTATAGATCAAAAGTACGTTAATATGTGTAATTTTTTTTTATCACAAATGCATCTAAATAAAGCATTACACAAACAGAGATCATATAAAGCAGTGGTACCCACTAGGCAGTTGGGTATCCTATCTATTATCATCCAGTATTATCTTTTATGTGATATGTCACAAATTTACATTTCTAATATGTGATATGGTCCCCGTTCACAATGTTAAAATTTCAATTAAATATAACTCTCTCCATTTTAAAGATACAGATATACGGTTTTTTTAATGATCTTGTTTGATTATAAGTACAATTTTTCTGATTCACCAAATTTGTCTAAAAGGGTCGTATAAAAATTTAAAAAGTGTAACTTTTTGAAAATGAATGGGAGGACTATTTCATTAACGTAGTCTAATTTCCTACCTTACTTTCAATATTTTTGCAATTTACATTTCCCACTTACCTCCAACAGATAATGAATTAAAGCGCGTTTCAATATCTTTTTGGGACATCCTAGATAAATCTTTAAGAACTTTAATGTCATTTGGTACAAAATTCAAGTTTTCTTCTTGCAATAATTCTAATAAAGTCTTAAAATCAATAAATCTCCACCTTAATAAATATATTTATGGATTAACTTCTAAATATGATCAGCCTTTAGAGGCAAATAATATGTGGAAATTTACTATTTTAAAGTCTATCAAAAATGCCATTTGGGGTATTTATTTATCTAGATCTATATATAATATGGATAAGATAAAACACTGTATAAATGATTTACATAAACCTTTTGTTATTACTTATGTTGATAAAGCTTCTAATAATTATGCTATGATTTGTAAAAAATTCTATATACAATATATGTAAGATTATTTAAAAAATAATAGTCTATTTAAACTTGATTCAGACTCTGTTAATAGTGTTAAATTGAAAATTATCAATATGTATAGTGATTTAGATATTAATAATACATTTTTGAAATTTCCATATATTGGGCTTATTCCAAAATTTCATAAAAATCCTATTAAATTTAGAACAGTAACTAGTGGTCCTAATTCATACTCTATTATTCCTAGTAAATTATTACTAAATTATTTAAATGTACTAAATAGTAATTTACTTGGTTTTAGTGATAACTACATAATTGCACATAATAGTAACATCAGTAGGTTAAATAATAGGATTTCAAACTTTTGATTTTAAAGATCTATTTAATAATATTAAGATCACTGATCTTTATGATGTTATATTAGCTTTATATAATGCCTATATTACTAATCATTCTCACCTACTTAAATTTACCAATTTTCCTAAACTTCTCCATTTAGTTTTTTTCGATAATTATATTTTTCAAGGTAATAAATTATACTTACAAGTCTCAGGTGTTCCACAAGGTGGCTGTAGTAGCAGTATGTTAGCCAATTTATACCTATATCATTATGAAAAATTCTTTAGTTTTACAGATTATAAAATTTATAGATATGTAGATGATTTGATTTGTTTAGTATTTACTGATAATTATGTCATAGATATAGATTTCTATCCGCATAATTTGGAATTAATACCTAATGAAACTACTTTAAGTAAAAATATTATTTACTTGGATTTAAATCTAATTATAGACTCTACTAATGGGATAGTTACTAATTTATATGATAAAAATATTTTTTTGAAATTCAATATTAATAAAATATTACTGTTTAATTCCTGCAAATCTATTCAATTTTTAGAAATATTATACTTAATAAACTTTTTGGAATTTATAGATTATCAAATAAAAAATGTCATGCTCTGCACATAAATAACCTCATAATTACCAAAAAATTATATGAATATCCAGCTTATTTAGTAAATGGTATAGTTAATAAATTTCGATTAGCCTAAATTACTAATAATCTCGCCTTAGTTTATTATTTTAGCCTTACTTCTACATTTTCTTGTTTTTACATTACAATATATTTTCATCTTTCTATTTTGCAGCTTTTCTGTAGAATATCACATTTTACTGCCATTACGCAGTATGGTTTTTATTACTCACTTTGGCAACAGTAAATCACTTCTTTACACTTTATCGAATGGTAACATTGGTCTAGTCATTTTTTTCTCGTCACGATTGTACATTTGATGTGTATTTTAAGGTATTCATGCTTTCTTTCTATTTTTTCAATCTTTATGCTTGTAGTCCTAATAACACATGTTTATAGATAAAATCTATCTTACGTTTCAGAAACAAGCATTTTTGTGTTCATTTCGTTTAAAATATTAGGACTTGATAAAGAATTTTATCGAAATGAACTAAAGAACTTAAGCCTAGAACTCTTCCACGTCCAAGCTTTAATGCTTGATTATTGTGGTATTCCTTTTGTCGATTCCTTTTCATTGACATTTGTTGATTATCTTTAGCTTTCTGAACTGTAATATGTATTATAATTTCCTCTTTATTGTGGAATTTCATTTTATTTCATTGTATTCTGTAGGATTAAATTTTTTTAAGATAGTGTATTATGAGTTATATATATATAATTGACGATTTTTATGATTACTTATAATATATAGATACCCGAGAAATACCAAAGAAAATTGCTTGTAAACTGTAGGTAAAGGTAAAAAAATTGCAAATCAGAAGCCTAGTGTAGCACGATGAGCTATGCAAGAAGTTTGGAAATTGAATAAATGGAATCTAGTGAATATAAAAGGAATAAAATGAATATGAAAAGCATTTCTGAAACCATGTACGTTATCAAGGGCCATACATGTTTCATTAATGCTGATTCTACGTTTCTGTTTACACAACTGTAAAATGTATTACAGAAATAATGTAAATGGCCCGACGTAGAAGAAAAGACAAAGTGGATCAAATACACAAAAAAATCAAACATGGATATAAAATATTCTGTTACACCAGCTTGTGGCTAATTATTGTAATGAGGATGCAAAGTATTATAAAGTAATATCAAAAGAATATAATGAAAATAAAATGAAAATATATCTACCCCTAGTACTGTGGTACTTCTGGAAAAGCATGTGTATTACCAATCATCTCAGAACAGGTTACAGTAAATTTTTTGTTACTGACAAAGCAGTTTTCTGAAAGCAGATTAAAGTGAATTATACGAATTGTTTAACTGTTAGAAGAAGACATGGAGATTATGAATTGTTTAGAAATGCTAGAGTATGATTTGTCAATATGTTGCTGTAATTGTTGCAAGTTTTTGAATTTAAATTTAAAATGTGTTTTAATAAAAGAGAAAATAAGATTGGGCGGGTAGTTATTTTTGATAACGGTGTTTATGAATTTATGAAGATGTTCTTTGTAGTAACAAGGTGTGCTTAACATTTTGATTCTTAATAACTGGTTATTAATAATATTTCTATATACAGATTTGGAAAGATTGGAAGAGAAATGTTGAAGTTTATTTACTTTGAAGTTATAAGTTTCTGTTTTGCCATAGATTTTAAATTTTATTGTATTTGCATTTTTAATTGTTAAACTAACGTCTAGAAAATTGATCCAGTTGGATGTATATACATTTTCAATGAGTTGTAGATTAGGTGGATAGAAATCAAAATTTAATTCATTGGCCTCATTAGTAATTCCAATAATAATAAGATCATCAATATATCTGTACATTATATGACTGTTGGAAGGACTCTGATTTTCGTAAAAATGTAGATAAAGGTTGGCAAGTATGGTGGATGATTTACCTCCCTGTGGTATTCCTTTATTTAATTTGTATATGCATTTTCCTTGAACTATATACTTTTTGAACGAAATGAATTTTAATAAAGTTTTGAATTTTGGAAATGATATGTTTTTTTGCTTGAGTGAATTGTTCATATAAAAGTAGTATGACTTTATATAAATCATTAATGTCTATATTATTAAATAGGTCTTTGAAATCAAAAGTTTTTGCATCATGTATGTAAGGGATTAGTTTTATTTTATTAATTAGTTCTATACTATTTTTGATTATATGTGTTTTTTGTGCTGTAAAATAATCATAAATTAGATTGAGTATGATTAGAAGTTGTTTGTCAGCTGCATTGGTATATGAATTAAATCCTATAGTGACTGTTCTAAATGAAATAGGTGTTTTATGGAATTTAAGTATGAGTGCCGTGTAAGGAAAATTGAGATTGTATTTTTGTTTAAGAAGTTTGTAGTAAGCTATTATTTGTTTATTTATAACATTGATATGAGTGTATAAAGGAGTTAAAGAAAGAGAGGTACTGAGTTATATATATATATATATATATATATATATATATATATATATATTGCAAAGGAGTGTGTGAACGACTGATGCAAACGTATTATAAAATACTTTGTTCCACATTTACAATTCCCTTAAGTGACAAAACCATACTTCGATGCGGAGAAAAGTTTCCGATATAACTCCAAATACCAATTTAAGATAAATAACAAAATCTGAACCGAATAACAAAATTTAAAAGAGTAAAAAGAAACCCTCCACCCCACCCCCTGAAATGGGTACATTTTAAAAAGACTACAGCTAAATAATAAAACGTAGTTGCCTGCAGCAAAAGGAAGATAAAAAATTTTTCACAAATAGTTGTATTGAAGTAAATACATTACCTTTCAGAACACGATACAAAACCTTTTCAAAAAACGCGGCAAACTAGTGCAATCAGATTATTGATAATAGTTTAAAATATTTTAAGTGAGGTTATTCAAACAGTGAATTGGTTCTCTCTAAAAAAAAATTAGGGGAATAAATGGTTGTTTTGTATATTTTTTAAGTACGCCTTTTAAACTTATATTTAAAAGGTTAGGTGCTACAATGATTAATTTAAATAGAATATATTAACTCATAGCAAATTCTAAAATGTTCTCCTTGGTTATATAGTTAGTGAATTAGGATTTTAGCGTTATCTTCAAACATGGAGTTAAGGATAAACATATGTTGTCTATTCAGCATATCAATAGATTGAATATCCTCTTAGACAAGAGTTTCTACAATGGCACTCAACCAACTTAACTCTGCTGTTTACGTACAATGAATAGCTGAGATCTGAGTCATACAATCATAAAAACATGCGAACAAAATTTGAATGTTTTTATGATTCCTAGATTTTTTTTTAAATGTCAGGTGAGTTACGTTAAATAGGATGTTATCCTGTATATATATTAAAAAGATTGACTTTTAAAATGTTGTAAAATTTATTTTGTATTTTCTCAAATAATATTTTTAAAGTTTTATACTTCACACGTTTTTCGCTTTTTCTACTGGGTGATATTTAACACAATGAAGCGCGTAATGCAGTTATAAACGCGAGACAAGTAAAAAACAGGTTGTTAAAAGATAAAAATATAGTACAAGCGACAAAAATAAACACAATTTAAGTTACAAAATACCAGGCATGCATTTCAAAAATGTGTTCAATCCCCCCTTAGACCATCAAACTTTAAGTAAAAAATACGGCGTTATGTCAAATTTATAAACGAAAGGTATATACGTATATACAATTTCCTTCACACATATTACGATACATGATGTAATCATTTTTAGTAAAAAACAGTGTCATAGAACATCGTTATAACTGGACCCATGTCATTAAATCAATTCATTATAATATGGGTTTGCACTTTGTTTGTGATTCCCAAGAAATATAATTAACTTACACTATAACCCCTTTCCAGTTAATCATGAATCCTTCTGTCAGCAATTCTGGTGACTCTGTTTCCCATACCAAAGCAGCATTTTTCTCTTTGATGTGAGAAATATTAGGGTAATTCATTTTTAAATTTAATAATTTTATTTGACATCAAAATACAAAATAACCCTTTATGGCAAAACATAGTGTAATTGAACATCGTTATAACTGGACCCATGCCATTGAAGCAATTCATTTTAATATCGGTTTGCATTTTGTTTGTGATTCCCAAAAATTATAATTAACTTACACTATAACCCCCTTCCAGTTACTCATCGATCTTTCTGTCAGCGATTCTGGTGACTCTGATTCCCATATCAAATTAGAATTTTTCTTTTTGACGTGATAAATACTGTGGTAATTCATATTTTATTTTATTAATTCTATTTGACATAAAAATAAAATATACTCGTTTATGGTAAAACATAGTGTCCTTAAACATCGCTATAACTGGACCCATGTCATTGAATCAATTCATTTTAATGTCGATTTGTATTTTATTTGTGATTCCCAAGAAATATAATTAACTAACACTATTATGGTAATTCATTTTTAAAATTAATAAATTTATTTGACGTAAAAATAAAATATATTATTTTATGGTAAAACACAGCGTCCTTGAGCATCGTTATAACTGGACCCATGTGATTGACTCAATTCATTTTTGTCGGTTTGCATTTTACTTGTGATTCCCAAAAAATATAATTAACAATCATTATAACCCCCCTTCCAGTTAATCATGGATCCTCCTGTCAGAGATTCTGGTGACTCTGATTCCCATTCCAAATTAGCATTTTTCTTTTTGATGTGAGAAATATTAGAGTAATTAATTTTTAAATTTAATAATTTAATTTGACATAAAAGTAAAATATATTCCTTTATGGTAAAACATAGTGTAATTGAACATCGATATAACTGGACCCATGTCATTGAATCGTTCTAATGTCGGTTTGCATTTTGTTTGTGATCCCTAAGAAACATAATTAGCTAACTCTACGACCTCCTGCCTTCCAGTCAATTGTCGATCCTTCTATCACAGATCCTGGTGACGCTGATTCCCATCCCAAATTAGATTTTTTTTTTTGAGGTGAGAAATATTATAGTAAATCATTTTTAAATTTATTAATTTTATATGACATATTTTGTGCAAATAAATATAATGTTTTTTTTTAGTTTCTATATAAATATAAAGCATTACAATTTTTTTGGTTAAGAATGAGAATTAGGATTGAGAAATATTATAACTTATACAAGATGGCAGACAGATAGATAAATAATAATTTGGATAAATTAATTAATTTGTAAATTATGCATATCAGAGAATGATAGAAAAGTTTAGTGCTTCACCGCATGAACAATATTTAATTCAAATTTAAACACTTTCTCGTACTCGGAAAAAATACTGTTATTATTAGTATGATTTTAATTTCTCGTATGTGTATTTTCAAAGCCTACTCACTTACCTGGAGAAATATGCGTACAATACTTTGAGAAATAGACTAACGTCAACGACTATACAATTATAAAACTCCCTTTGACATCTACCATGTCTTTGCAATCCTATTCCTCTCAGACAATTACGTAGCAAAAATACGATTTTAAACAGCAATTGGCTGAAGCAGTCATTTATTATCGAGTCAACAGTTAAATTAAATCCGAAGAATAGTTCAGCAAAAAGTAATCTGTTTCTCCGGAAAAAAGTAACATTGATTTCTTTTCTTGCTTTTCATTTAATTAACTAAGAGCCATTCGATACTTTTTTCTCCATTCCACTTGATGATCCTGAATTTGTCAACGGTGATAAATTCGAAGCTTTGCTCCCTCATAATGGGATTTTGTTCCATATAAAATATATTAATCACACTTGACAATACGTTCCAATGGCAGTTGGTCACGATCGATTGTAATCAAAAGGCATTTTCGAATTTCTGAAATTATTCTGGGCTTCTTTACGTTTTGATGTGGGGAATTTAATAATGTTGACATTTTTCACAATACCTTTAATTTACAATAATATATTATTTCTTAATAAATATCATTGGTCACTTTATTTTGATTGAATAAATTATATAATAAACCAACATTTAAAAAACATGTGGCTCACTTGTAGAGGTTTAGATACACAGGAAAGGAAAAAAGTTGATGTGTCTAAAATATGACTTTTGTTACGAACTAAGAAATACTAATTCTGTTGTATAAAGAAAAGGACAAATAAAAAATTCATTTCTAATGACTCCTATCTTTAAGTAGAATACCAATAGACGTATTGAAATTACTAAAAAGTTAAGCATACAGCAGTTGAGCATATTGAGCATACAGGCTTTCATGATATGCACTAACTTATTTAAAAACTTATAGTACTTACGGTTAGTAAATTAATATATTCAATATTTTATAAATGGCAAATAAAATAACACAAAAATGTGCATCAAATTACTTTTAGTTGTAGCATGTTCTTTCATTTTTATAAAATTTTATTTTGTATATTTTTATTTCAGATAAAAAAAATTCATACAATATCCCGAAATCTGTTCACATTAGTATACTAAGAATAAAATAAGTAGTTTTAGATAAAATAGTACTTATAAAATGGCTAATTAATCTCTTTAACATGATATTAAAAAAATATCAGTTTTGAAAGAAATTTTTGACACACATAAACTACAACCTCCTGTTCAATTTCAAGTTATAGAACGCCTTTCTCTTATGGTTTTCGATTTAAGCAATTATAATATATTTCATCGAAATTATTTACTTGTGTAGATATAGTTGTGCATCAAGTTGTGTAGCGCTGTGTATCAAGTCTGTGTATCAAGATATAGTTGTGTATCAAGTTGTGTGTTCCGTTGTGTAGATAGTTGTGAAGATTCAGTTGTACATCAAAATGCGCAAATCCATCAAAATGCCAGAGTTATATTTTTGACTTAATTAAAGTATATTTACCTTATTTAACAAAATATGATCAAGAGGAAATTTTCTGTCTTTTTTTTTCCCTGTGAAAGTGATCTTTCTGGGTTGATTTGTGTAACTTTTCGGCACTTTATGATTTCCTATGATTCATTATTCGTGAATCAGCCTTGCTTTATCACTAATTAGGATAGGTATATTTGAAATATTTGACTTCTTCATACCAGGATTCATTTTGGGTTTTCATATTTTACAAAAAAAAAAAATTAAAAATCGGCATCCTGGGTCCAAATGATTAGAAATATAGCGTGTTAACCTTCACTTTAAAGGGCTTGAAATAATATTTCGATTGATGCCATACTTGACAATGTACCCTAGCGTGTGGGGTGGGGGTGGGGTAACTTGCCCCGCAAGGGGGGTGCTAATGATGTAACGAACAAATTAAAATTGTATCGCAATTATTTTCTACAACAATGATTAAACTATTAAGTCTCGTGAACATTGAGCTAGTATAGATACATCCTTTTATGCAGGATGATGTCACATTTTGTGCTATGCTGACATGTCAAACAAATATAAAATTTCGGATAAATTTCGAAATTTTCGCTCAAATTAAAAGAAAATCTAGTTTTTGATTTATTGATAAGAAAGTCTGATATAAAGTTTCGTGAAAATTCAGTAGTATCTGTGGCTGCTATCGTGTACACAAAGAAATCGACCACAGACATCAGACAGACACAGACAGACGGCAATTACTCCAAAATTCGTTAAAATGTATTAAGGATGCCTTAAAACATATATTGGCAACAGAATCTCGAAATTGAAAATTTTCGTAACAATAATACGTTCTCAATTATCCGTATCAGAAAGTAAACATCTTGCTTTATTTGTAGATATAATGCAAGAAATGGGCTCATAAAAGCCGTAGATAATATTTATTATATTTCACTTGCAATAGTGAATAATAATAATACTTAAGAAAATTATAATTTTAAAAATTATTATAATACATTTTATAACATTCTATTATAAAACGATTTTTTAATTCCATTATTTAAATGCTTTTATAACCACTTCTACGTTATCATGTAATCATACATACTGATGTACTATTTGAGGGTCGCTTTACGTATATTTCAATATTATATTCACAAGGTGTTGCCTAAAATATCTGCTTATACTTTAATTTTACACATACTATTTAAAACTAGAAGGTATGCTTGTCATATGGCGTAATTAAGAATTTGCAAAGCATTACTTCCCATTTAGCGTTATTTTGATCAATTTGGTGACATGTTTATCAATTTGGCGACATTTTCTTGAATTTGGCAATATTTAAATAAGTAGCCAAGTTTGCGAAGTCCCGCCAAATTTTTCGCCAAGCATTACGGACGGGCGGACAAATGGGTTATTCATATAGTTGTTTGTTATGTTATTTCTAAGATATTGAATTTTTATCAATTAGTCGTCATTTTAATTGATTTAGAGTCAATTTTATTAATTTTGCGACATTTTCTTCAATTTAGCAGCATTTGAAAAGACTGGCGAAGTTGGCGATATGCCACTAAAATTCGTCGCCAGAATTTTGCCAAGCGTCACAGACGGAGAAATAGGTTATTCTTATAGTAGATTCTTATATTTTTTTCAAGGTATTGACTTTTCATCAATCAGTCGTCATATTTACGAATTTAGCTACATTTTTATCAATTTCGCGGCATTTTTATATATTTGTCTACATTTTCGTCAATGTGTCAACATTAAAAAAATTTCGCCAAGTTGGCGATATTCCACCAATTTCGATACCAAAATTTCGTCTAGCGTTACCCAGAGGTAGATAGATAAACAGACAGATAAATCAAGGTGTTTATATTATAAATAGCTTTACTTAATTCCTTTAAAGATAATGTCGCACTCGTATAATAAATCCGTACACGAACAATCCGATGCAGATTCAGATAAGCCCACATCGCCATTTGTGTATCTTTGTGCTGTTATCTTTAGGGGAAAAGTTCAATTTGTACTATAAAATCCCTCTTCGTTCATTTTCTCCCCGTTGTGCTTCCATGATATATGAGTAGTCTAATACTCGATTGCTTTTGCTTTATCTCAAAGAATACGTGTTAAGTAAGGAGAAAAATCAAAGCTGAAGCATCATTACCTAAGATTTTAACCAAAGACGGCAATTTAGCTTCATCTGATATAATGATTATATAAAGAAAATCATTGATACTATTTGCTTTGTTTTTTTAGTGTGTCAATAATAAATATTCAACAACAAAGTAAATTTAGAATTTTTTTGTTTTGTAATTATATAGCGGTTAATAAAATGCAGTTGGAATGAAGTACTTTCAAAAGTAATATTATATAAATGTGTGAATAATTAAATCAAAACTTTCAACAAGGATCTCAAATTCTTTTTTTTTTTCAAATATGAGTTTTCGGGAATTATCGCCGAGGTTTGGTCAAAGATGACGAACAATGAAGCTACAAGCGCAGGATCGAACAGCCAATAGAAAGAGAGAAAGTGAGAGAGAAAGCAAAAATAAGTTGGAATTTTCTCAACATCAAGACAACTCTCGTACGCGCTGTGTTTTCTTATGGGCAGATTGCTATCCCTTCAGCGCTTGTCACGGCTGACGAAAACTAAGCGCATAACTGCATTGTTTCTTCTGAACTGTGTGGTAAATTTAATTTTTAAAAAAATCATCCAAGTCATACAAAAATGTTCTATAGAACATGCAAAATACGTTATAAACTGGATCACATTTTAAACTTTTGGCATTGTCATCTGCTTTCATTTTCACTATCTGATGAGCATTAACGAACATAATTCTGTAACTAATAGTAACCACCACTATGAACTTCAGAAAACGTTTGACCTAAGAATACCTTAATACAGATTGCAGAAAATCAGTAAATCTCCAATCTATATCAGTAGGAGATTATATAATACATTGACTCTGCTGATGAGAATTGTGGACATAAAAGATTTCAAGAAAATATTGAGGAGTTATGTTATGGGTCACTCGTTATACGTTGTAAATGAGTGTTTGGATAGGAATCTGCACGTAATGATTTGTTTTGCTTGTTACATATATAAATTGCTTTTTTTTTTCAATTTTACTATTTACAACTTTAACTTTTCTTGATACACTGTTTCTTTCAGATCTGGATATGTAAAACTGTTCATTTTTGCAATATCGACACCAAAATAAACAAAATAAATTGAATTGATACGAATATTTTATATTAATTTAGTTAACTCCATCTGTTACAATTCTTGGCTTGAATTGGGATTGGGGGAAAATGAGTAAATGTATTTTATATATTCGTCCTTTTAATGCTTCAGTAACGGAGTATTCCATGAACTAGCATTGCCACCACAACTTTGATAACAAAGAATAGATATAAGCAGGTTTAACAGTAGAAGTCCCGCAAATAGAAAATTTTCCGTAGCAACCTGAAAACTGAGAAAAATGCAAAAATGGTTGACTTTTAGTAGCCATATGCGAGTAGAAGACATTATTTAATTATACGGTATATACATTATAATTCAATAAAGTCAAATGATTTTGTAAACCTTAGAATTGCTCACCTACATAGATACTTCACATAACGTTATACATGCTTTACTTATATGTTTTAAAATTCAAAAATATTTTTGTTACATTTTCTATTGTGAAATAATACATTTTAATACACTGGTAAGCACACGTGAATATTACTGCTCTGTAGAAATTGTGAGCATATGAATATTTGCATACTAAATTATGAAAAAATAATGCTTCTAATATTTCTTAAATGGATCATAAACACTCCTTGCATTGGCAAAATTGGAATTGTTTACCCATATATCTTTCACAAGTAATTACACATTTTTGAATGTCCTATATAATGCAAATATACTGTTTTTGTCGCGAAATAACTGAGTATAAAAAAATGTAATGTATGTACCCATTTAAGTTCAAAAAATAGAAATACGATTTCATGAAATTTGACAGTTAGTTCAATTATGCGGGACATTGATGCATGGAATTGATGTCGGAACACGTCGGAAAATATAAACGCACTTTTTCCGAAATGAATCGGAAAATAAAAAACCTTGAAATGAAACAATACATACATTTAACTATTTAAAATACGTTTTTGGTTTGGGTGTAGTTTTTATTGCACATAACAAATAAAACAACCCCAATTACCTTAGAGTTATTTTCGAGTTAGTCTTGTCAAGTTAGCGTCATTTTAAAAAGCACCAAATCGCCAAATAAAAAAAAGACAGTCATTAAGTGAAACCACAAATCTCGGGTAAATAAAAACAGCAATTAATGCAATATATTATGTAGCAAAACGTATCACAAATGATGCAAGAAAAAAGGAAAAAAAAGAATGTTTTTAGGGAACCTCGTGTGCTGGCGATAAATTCAGTTGCCTTGGCGAATATCGTCAACTTGGCTACTTTTCAAAAATGGTGAGAAATTGATGAGACGAAAATTTTGCCAAATTGGCGCTAAAATTACGAAATTGACAAAAATGTCGCCAAACTGGTAAAAGTGACAGTAAAGTTACGAAAATGGCGTCATATCGATAAATCAATAATTAAATTCTTTTTATATGTGGACTATATTGCTTGGCAGATGTTTGCAGTTATTCCAGTAGTCAAGTTAGATTTACATGAAATACAAATTAATTGGGTACTTCGAAATATGTTTAGATGCTACCATCCATAAAAGCGACAAGTGTTACTGTACTTTTCCGACGTTAGAAATATTTTGCTGATCTTGTACATCATTTTTCCGCGTTGGAAGAAGTAAAGCCATTGCATTATGTAGGACGCGTCATATACTCCCCACATCAGTATTTTCCTTAATGATTTTCTGATTTCTAAAACTGTTAATTAGGAAGAAAATAATTTCTCTATAGGTGAGATTTAGAGAAATATATTTTGTTAATTGTATTTTACAACAAGCACAGCGACATACTTTATTTTCAAATACATTCGATGCAAACCAAATCTAGCTAATTCCTTCAAAGCTAATTTTACATTCAGTACAAAAGATCTGTCTAGAAACAAACTCATGCAGCTTTAGGTAAAGCCATGTTGCCATTTATATAAATATCATTATCTTAAGAGGAGGAGTTCAATTTGTGAGATAAAATCTTGTCTCGTATATTTTCAGAGCTTCAGGCATCCATGATGTATTTGTCTAATGTCCTATTGCTTCAATAAATTACTTTTTATTTAAACTAAATAATAAAACTTTTAAATTACTTCAAGGAATGTTTAAGGATAAAATCAATGCAGATGCATTCGTGAATATAATTGCATAATTCCAACCTCCTAATGTATATATATATATATATATATATATATATATATATATATATATATATATATATATAAATATATATATATATATTTATATATATATATATATATATATATATATATATATATATATATATATATATATATATATATATATATATATATATACGTATATAAGCATTTTTTTCCATTTGATTGAAGATTCGCTATTTAATACTTCTTTTTATTTTGGAGGTTTTATATAAAGTTAGGATTTTTGAGTTGCAACTTCTCTCTATTCTATCATTGGACTTTCAAACTATTATTATTATTATATGAATAAATAAATATATCTATATATATATATATATGTATATATATATGTATAATATGTATATGTATATATATGTATATGTATATATATGTATATATATATATATATATATAAAGTGGCGTATGGAAGAAAAAGTTTGCCTTCGTGTTTCATGAGTGGCTGTGAATTTAAAATGGTACATTGCGGAGGCGTTAACCTGTCAATGATTTTTCCTGTTTTACCCGGTAATACTTGAAACTTAAACCGATTAATGGACAAAGTGATCTTACTATAAACATACATTAACTTACTTAAACTAATTTTTATTAATATTATTATTCATACTAAAATTTAACATTATTTAACTTTACCATCATTAGTTATATTTACAACTTATTAGTTCTTACAATATCACAGTCTATATTGCTTAACTGAGTCGCTTGTGATACAGTTGGAGACTTTGTTACTGACTTCTATTCAAGTTAAATATATCCTCATATTGTGAAATAAAAAGTTTACTTGTTATTCTTTTGATCACAGTATTTCATCAGACTTCCTCATGCAGCTTTCAGTATGAAAATAAGTGCATTGCACTCAATATCTTTTGTACTCGAAGAATTGTAGACATTTTAAAGAAAATATATAGACTCAGTTAACGACGAAATCGAAGAAAAGTCAAGAAGAACATTTTGATGTGCTTAATCAGAGACGATATTTAAGAGAAATGTAGAAGCACATTTTTACGGGTTTCATTAGCAATCGTTTTAAAGAAGAGTAGAAGCACATTCTTTTACGTGCATAAACAACTGCAAAATTCGGGGTAATTGTTGAGTTCCACCCCTTTGTTCTCATTGGCTACTCCGTATGTGTATGCCTATTTGCACAGTCATCTGGGAGTGGTGTAGGCCGGCTGCCATTGGATTATTCATGAGGCCCGCGGGGTCACTTGACTCCATATTTGTTATTCTCGTGATGACACCCTCCATTCATTGTATTTATTGTATATATATATATATATATATATATATATATATATATATATATATATATAACTAACAAATTTATAAAGGATTAAATACCTTTAAAATACATGTTTTCAGGAATTATAATGCATTGAATGTTTTAACATAGTATAATGTTAAATTGGGCAATAATGTTTCCAAGGACCTATTCCAAGCTTCCTGTTCATGGTCCAGCGTAGATCAATAGGAGTCTTTCTATAGATCTACTAATGCTATTGTGTTTGGAGTAAATTTTGTTGCTCTGTTATAGGAGTGCTCTCTATTGATCCATGCGGAACTACGATCAGTAAGCCTGGAATGAGGTAATTGGTGATAAAGAGTCAATTGTATCGGGCTGCTTTTTCTATTTAATAATTTTGGGAATTTTGTTTAGTAGTAAAAACAGGTTTAGGAGACTTATTTACGTTTGTTTATCTCTTTTCTTAAATTTAGTTATCTGTGTTTCATTTACTTAGGTTTTAACATTCTTCTGTTCCAAATGCATTCCATTCCATAGTTTTATGTTCCAAATGGCTAGAGTTCGTTCTTTTTAGGTTTTAGCAATTTAAATTTATTTAAATTGGCTAATTTGGGGTTACTTTTATTCCCCATTTTATTCTCTTTGATTTGATTCTAAATTTGTTATTATAGATTAAGAATTCGTTGATTTATCGCTTTATTATTTTTATTCTATTTTCAGCATTTCAATTTTTCAAAATCGTCCATGTAAAAAATATTGCTGAATACGTATATTACAGATTGTTTCACTTCATTTCTTTTTAATTTCCATCTGCTTTAAAATGTATGTTCTCTTCTTTAAAATTTTGAATTTTGTATTGGTTGCCCGTAATATTAAAATCATCTGCCTTTAATTCTTCTATCATTCATCGAGAGTTTTGTTTACGATGTGTGGCAGTGATTTTGGAACTATATAATTGCCATTTGCGCACTTTTTCGTTAATTAGAGCAAAAAATGTAGTCCTCTAAAGTTGCACTTGCGCTTCGGTGCGCGCATTCGATTCCTTCAGAACAAAACGTTCTATTATCCCCGGCTAAGTCTAAGATGTCTTTCTTCTCCGAGATCAGGACGGCTGTGTTTAGTTTGTGGCCAGCATTCCTTTGCCGCTTTTTATTTAAATCCTACTCATGTGCTCTATGAATTTGTTTTGTCTACAAGCTGTGAAAGCCTGGTGTTTGTTGCGTCTAGACTGACAGACTGAATAGAGATGTTAATTAGTTTCCTGTTATCTAAATTTTGATCCCAGAAATTCCAAGCTGTTTGCAATGCATGCCGAGGTGTTTTTGCCACCCAGCTAAATGCTTGTTTCTCCCTGACTGTACTGCTCTTATTATAAAGATCTGGGTCATCATTTTTGGTGAAAAGCACGGGACATATGCTATGCATTCAGTTCCGAGGTCAAAGGTCCGGTGCAGCTGTGTGGAGAAATTGCTGTTTCATCGTTTCTAAACGTCCTGTTTTTCGAATATCCCCTTGGGAATCGGATCCGGCCGGATATTTTACTGACTTCTAATGGACATAACCCTCCTATGCCGTGTTTTGCCTTACAAGTTGTGTTCTATTAGAACTTCGGTGACTTTTCCTTGTGAAATCATCTTCCACAGATCTCTGAAGCTTGTCTTGGACCATTGGGGATATCCATTTTAATTCTTTTAGTTTGCATTAGTTCCAATTTTTACATTACTTAAGGGTTAATGGATTTGTATTTGTAAGAATCTGTTCCCTCGATTTATATATTTTAAGTCTTCTGAAACTTGAGTTTTTCCTGTGGTTTTTCTTTATGCTTTAAGATGTAATTGGAATTCTTATTTGTAATTGGGATTTTAACTTTTAATTGGAATGTTAATTATGTTCTATATTTTCTTTTGGCTAACTGATGTTCATTTTTATTTTAAATTCTCGTTTGGCATATTATTTTATAATTTTAATATTTTGATATCTTAATTATTTAACAATATTTTCTTTAATTTTTAATTTTCTGCGTTTTTACTACCACTTTACTTTTGGCCAATTTATTTATTTATTCATTTATGATGTTCAATTTAATTGTCATGAGATGTTAAAAAGTTGTAAAATGTTTTAAAAGTTCTTTAAAAGTGAAGTTAAATTTAAAATAAACGTTAGATTTGGAAAACTTAAACTCTGTGTTCTCTCTCTTTTCTTTTATGTGTTTTTATTTTAGGAAAGTGCCATTTCAATATTTTTGGAGGTTAGTATATTTTTATGAACTTAGGATAACTATCAACTGGAACATTTTTAGGTTTTTTTCAGGATGTTCTTTTTAGGTACTTTTAATGTGTTTTCAGAATTTTAGAACATTTAGGATATCATGATTCATCGACAAAATAATTGGTAATTTGCATTTATTTCCAATAACAATGATAACTGCGTTTAAGGTTGACTCAAAAATCCTCTATTCACATATTTTGTTCAAATTAAAATTTGGCATTTTGGACTTACTGCGGACTTAGTGCAGCATTTAGGATCTACCTTCAATTTTACATGTCTGCTTTTTAATTTAAATTTTCATATATCACTCCCGGTCCCTTCAATTTTACATGTCTGCTTTTTAATTTAAATTTTCATTTATCACTCCCGGTTCAGTTCTAGCATTTCCAAGAACATATGAAAACCTACCATTTTGATGAAGTTAGTTATTTCACGAAATTTAACGCCTGATCCATTACTAATATAATACGTATGTGCGCCTACATGAAGAATCCTTACGGAAAATGTGTCGTGGAGGCAAATATATCAGCAGAGAAAACGGTTTCGACATTAATACTTGCATACAGAATTGTGTGTATATGACCAATTATGTTTTGTGTAAACTAGGTTTGCTGGAAATTTTGTCAATTCTCCCTCAAAATGCATGTTGACCTATCGTATGTAGAATTAAACAAAACGTCGAAAAGGGTCTATTAAGCTCAGTATTGCTTATCTTAAAAATGAGCGGGAATTCGGGATTTCTAATTCTGATATGGTAAAATATTGCAATTTTTGACAGATTTCATAAATTTATTTGCATTTTCGCTAAAAATATTAGAATCTTTAAATTTATTATTATCTACCAGTTTTACCTTAGAGACTGGCAGTTTAATTAACATACAATATGCTTTTCCACACTACTAATTTTCGAATATGTCGACATGTGTTTAAACTCAGGGGGGACGCTTATCCCGAGCATGTCTGACTTAATTTTTTTATGTGGCTCTGCGCATGTGATGTCACCGGAATAGCAAACGCGCGTATTTTGTTCTAGGGCTTTCCGAAGAGACCGAATTTGTTAACTGTGACTGCCATTCTATGCCACCGACGTCACTAAATATTTTTAGACGTCAGTGAGGAAGGTGTGTAAAGCACAATTAAAAATCTCTGCGCAAGTTGCTTACGGCCGGATATTGTCACCTCACAATTAACAATTTTTAATTGTAATAATGCGAAAACTTGCTGTGTTTTGGAAACGACTCTCAAAATCATCAATGGTCCGCGGAGTCATGAATGACGAAGTGCTAATCTCGTCGACGTCAAGCTGACAAAAGCTGGTTGCCGGGCTAATCGCCCAACCTCATTGTGAGACCAGGAATAGATCTCACATGTGTTTTGGTGAGACAGGTGTATGTCAGTTATTTATTGTGTCGAACAATACTTACATTGTAAATACTTACATTCTGGATGGCACCGAGGTTTGCAGCAAACCATAAATTTAGGAGCGTCAAGACAGAGGGGGCCGAGCGGGCCCTTACGAGGATGCCAAGTAGCGACATTGGTTCAATGATTAACCAATGAAGAAAGTGCTTGTTGCGTCACACTGAATGCTGTAAATGAAAGCAAAGGGGGAGTGACACCCCCGAGGGGAAAAGGGAGCCACAGCCTGTGACCAAAGGACACTAGGGGTAGACTTAGACAGATAACTTCGAGATGATGACTTAAATAACGACTTGTGGAATAACAGTTCGAGTTCGATATTACAATTATAACTTAATGACTTGTGCAGAGACTAGAGAGATACTTGTGTGATATGGTGACTTGTTGATGTGCGATTGTGCACGCCATGAGTACAAAGCGATCGTCGATATTACGGGTCAGTGAATAAGTACTTCGAGTCTATTCTGGTAATGTGATCGGCGAAGTACCTGGTGGTGACAAAGTACAAGACAGACTTGTAGGTATGTATTCCTCAAAAAGATATCTGGGTCTAAACGAATATATTAGGCCAGTTAGGTGGTTTCACACGTTCCCCCGCCAAAACTAATTATTAATTGTGTAATGAATTAATAAATGTTTATGTTGTTAATAAATCTTTTATTGTTAAAGTTTAAATGGAGAAATCGATTTAATATTATTCTAATGATATTCCTTTACAGAACTCACGCAAAGATAAAAAATTCGTGGGTTTTATATAGCGGCACAACAATGCAATGTACAATAATAAATAAGTCCCCTATGTATAAATTGACGACCATGTCAAAATTCGTTTTGCATTTAAAATAATGTTATTTTCAATTCAGTTCCCACACTTATATTAAAGAACCTTGTTTAGACTGTCAAATATACCCTGAAGGCTTTTGAGGGAAATATATATGGCAAAAATTGATCATTTATTGTCAATTCATATACATTAAATTTATTTTTGGAGTAAATTGTATTTGAAAAGTTCAGTATTGCTTTAAAATGCTTGGAATCCAGTTTTTTACTACTATTAGTTTTGTGGAATTAAGGAATCGTAATACAGAACATAATAATGTACCGGTTTGATACTACTCTCGTCAACTAAATGGAAAAAGAGAAATTACACTCACACTGTACTCCCGATTACTTTGAAAAACTAGGACAGATCCATTTCACGATCTTTTCAAGATTAGAAACCATTACATCTGGTACTCTTTATTTACTATATACTTTTTCATCAGGTCCAAAGCAAAATGCTTTTTTAAACAAAAAGTTCCGTTTCATAGTAATTTGCAGAGTTGTAAATATTTGAGTTTAGTGAGTTGCTTAGTATGAATTTACTTAGCTGCAGGGCTACGAATATTTTAGTGAAGAACGACATGAAGAATGTAATAATAATGGTGGTGTAACTTTGGAGGATGCTTATTTTTGCATCAAACATAAAATGATAAAATTAATAAAATGGCTGAATGAAGGGAAAATTTAACGTGAGATTATTATTACACTCTAAAAATATAATATGTTTAACAAATGACGTTCCCTCGACATGTTTAAAATCCCTTATACTAAGATAACATAATACAGAGATGTATAGTATTGTATATCGATATTTCTTTTTTGAGATTGTCTTTGCCGTTATCTTTGAAAATAAATGCGGTCACAGTTTATGATGCTCCCCGGGATCTATCATCCAACTGCTATTGAACATATTGAAAAACATACTCAAATTGATCGGTTATGTTATATTTCTTATGCTTAATTAAACTAGCATTTTATTAGTTTTGTTACTTTTATCCGTACATTATCCATAGTAAAAAATAAATTTTCTATTAAATGTTTTATAAAATATCATGGTACCTATTTTGCTCCGTAAAATTATTAACATAAATACCATTTCATTAAATATTAGTGAAGGAAATGCCAGTTTTTATTTCAGACAAAACTCCGGGGGGCAATGCTCCTTCGAAGACGAGTATTCGTCCCCCCCCCCCCGGAGACATTTTATGTTAACCTAGTGATATTTCATATTAACCTATAATTCATGTGACACAGCACTTAGATATATTTATATGGGGCAACTAGAAAACATGTCCCCCCTAAAATGTCATTCGCCCCCCTCCCCGGCCGAAAGGTCCTGAAAGAAACACTGCTGTGTCTCCTTGAGTTAATTACATAAAAACGTATTTAAAGTATTCCACCTTCTGGGAATAGAATTATAACTGAAATTAATATTTCAGGCAGATGTTATAAAGTATTATTGTCTTTTACAAACATTTCAATATTCATGCACCTCATTTGTCCAATTAATATTAATTGTTTATTTTAATTTTTTATGAACCACTTATGTATATTCACACATTTATATACATAAAAAATCTGATGTGGGAAACACATGACTTTCCTTATATAATGTAATGAATTTACTACTTTTACAGTAAAAAAATAGGTTTTTCTTAAAGTAGATACTAATATTCTTTCCAAGATATTGAATTTTCGACAATGAGTCGTCATTTTCATTGATTTAGCGTCATTTTTATCCATTTGGCGAGATTTTTGTTAATTTGGCAACATTTCAAAAAATCGCTAAGTTGGCGACATTCCGCCAAATTCGTCGTCAAAATCTCGCTAAGCGTTTGGATGAAGAAATAAGTTATTCTTACAGCAGACAAATGACTATTGGCGTTCAAATACAAAAGTATTACTCAAAATATCTTTTCCCATGAATGGGACGAGCTAGATCCACGAGAATGATGTCACTCAATCTATCGTATGGTATTACATATGAAAAGTGAACATGTTTCTCAGTAGGAAAATTTTTTTTTTTATTTTATACGACTTTTTGATAATTTTTTTGAAAAATGTGCTATATCTCGAGAACGGTTTATGTTAGCGTTCTAAATTTTATGCCAATCTTTTCTAATGAAAAATTACATAAGAAATGTCTATTTGCGTAACTTTATTAGTGGTTTTGATTTTTGACGATTTTTTCAAAATTTTATTCAAAAATTTAGGGGGTTCTGAACATTCGATTACGTATAAAACAATAGGCTTCCAGTGTTTACGGATTGTGATTTTTGTACCAAATTTGGTTCGAATCGGTCCATTCGTTCGTCAGTTATCGTCTCCATAGACTCACTGACACACACACACACATTCTTTCACACACACACACACACACACAGACAGACATCACTTCAAAAATGTTTGATTCGTGATCAGGAATGCTTGAAACGTGCTCTCCCGTCGAAAACTCGAATTCGAATTTTCGACCCCGTCACAATACTTTCCTTATACATTATGTATATAAGGAAAGTAAAAACAACAATACATATTAATATTTATAAAGCTGAAGGCTCGAAAAAGTGCGAACATCCAATATTAAAACCATATAATGTACGGAGAAATTAAAATATATATTTTTTTTTCATTTAGGTGGTATTAATATACCCTCAAAAATATATCATAAATATTGTCGAGTTTTTTTAATAACCCCAGATAAGCATTACATAGCTTTTTTAATTATTCGAAAAATATAACTTTTTCCCAAAAATAAAAAAAACATAATTTAGAGCATTATTTTTATAGCCATTCTTTTGAGAGTGTCATTGAAGAGTTTCAGAAAAAATACCCATGCTCTAAAACGCCTGGCAATTCACACAATTACTAGGTTAGTAAAGTGTTTTCAAAAAATTGGATCGGTTGCAAAGAAATCGAAAACAGGCAGTGCCTCACATTTTAACTCATAGTAAACTTCGTGAAAGAGCGGGTTGCTGAATTACAAAAAATAATTGTAAAAAATACAAAACATATTATTTTCTTTGATGATTACTATCATTATTTGCTCTGATTTTTAGCTTTAAAGCATTTTATTTAAAAAAAAATCAAACTCATCAAAGTGTATGATGTCAGTACTATAAAGATGATTTGAGTAATAAATCTTCCAAAAAATTATCTCGGCACTTGAAAATTTATCTTGACAACTTAAACCATTCCCAAAATTTTTAATTTTGACATAAATGTTAGGGGAAGACACTTGAGGACGACAATACATTAAAGTTACTAATACTTGGTTTCTGTATGTCTATGATATAAATATATATATATATATATATATATATATATATATATATATATATATATATATATATATATATATATATATATATATATATATATATATTAAAAAAAAACATCTCCACAACTTCAGGATTTCTAATATATATGAAGAATATATAGATTTTTACTTTCCTTATATACATAATGTATAAGGAAAGTATTGTGACGGGGTCGAAAATTCGAATTCGAGTTTTCGACGGGAGAGCACGTTTCAAGCATCCCTGATCACGAATCAAACATTTTTGAAGTGATGTCTGTGTGTGTGTATGTGTGTGTGCGTGTGTGTGTGTGTGTGTGTGTGTGTGTGTGTGTGTGTGTGTGTGTGTGTGTGTGTGTGTGAAAGTATGTGTGTGTGTGTGTCAGTGAGCCTGTGGAGACGATAACTGACGAACGAATGGACCGATTCGAACCAAATTTGGTACAAAAATCACAATCCGTAAACACTGGAAGCCTATTGTTTTTATTCGTAATCGAAAGTTCAGAACCTCCCTAAATTTTCGAATGAAATTTTGAAAAAATCGCCAAAAAATCAAAACCGCTAATAAAGTTACGCAAATAGACATTTCTTATGTAATTTTTCATTAGAAAACGATTGGCATAAATTTTAGAACGCTAACATGAACCGTTCTCGAGATATTGTGCATTTTTAAAAAAAATTACGAAAAAGTCACATAAAAAAAAAATTCCTATTGCGAAACATGTTCACTTTTCATATGTAATACCATGCGATAAATTGAGTGACATTATTCTCGTGGATCTAGCTCGTTCCATTCATGAAAAAATATACTTTGAATAATACTTTTGTATTTGAACGCCAATAGTCATTTATCTGCTGTAAGAATAACTTTTTCTTAGTGCATAACGCTTGGCGAGATTTTGGCGACGAATTTGGCGGAATGTCGCCAACTTGGCGACTTTTTTTAAATGTTGCCAAATTAACGAAAATCTCGCCAAATGGATAAAAATGACGCTAAATCAATGAAAATTACGACTAATTGTCGAAAATTCAATATCTTGGAAATAATATTAGTATCTACTATAAGAAAAACCTATTTTTACTTTCCTTATATACATAATGCATAAGGAATGTATTGTGATGGGGTCGTAAATTCGAATTCGAGTTTTCGACGGGAGAAGACGTTACAAGCATCCCTGATCACAAATCAAATATTTTTGAGGTGATGTCTGTGTGTGTGTGTGTGTGTGAAAGTATGTGTGTGTGCGTGTGTGTGTGTGTCAGTGAGTCTGTGGAGACGATAACTGACGAACGAATGGACCGATTCGAACCAAATTTGGTACAAAAATCACATTCCATAAACACTGGAAGCTTATTGTTTTTATGCGCAATCGAAAGTTCAGAATCCCCTAAATTTTCGAATGAAATTTTGAAAAAATCGTCAAAAGATCAAAACCACTAATAAAGTTACGGAAATAGACATTTCTTAGGTAATTTTTCATTAGAAAACGATTGATATAAATTTTAGAACGCTAACATGAACCGTTCTCGAGATATTGTACATTTTTTAAAAAAATTATCAAAAAGTCATATAAAATAAAAAACAAATACTTCCTATTGAGAAACCTGTTCACTTTTCATATGTAATACGATGCGATAAATTGGGTGACATCATTCTCGTGGATCTAGCTCGTTCCATTCATGAAAAAAGATACTTTGTGTAATACTTTTGTATTTGAACGCCAATAGTCATTTCTCTGCTGTAAGAATAACTTATTTCTTAGTGCATAACGCTTATCGAGTTTTTGGCGACGAATTTGGCGGAATGTCGCCAACTTAGCGACTTTTTGAAATGTTGCCAAATTAACGAAAATCTCGCCAAATGGATAAAAATGACGCTAAATCAATGAAAATGATGACTAATTATCGAAAATTCAATATCATGGAAAGAATATTAGTATCTACTATAAGAAAAACCTATTTTTTTACTGTAAATGTAGTAAATTCATTACATTATATAAGGAAAGTCATGTGTTGCCCACATCAGATTTTTTATATAAAGAAATATAGTTCTACGTTCAAAAATGGCATTATCGGATTATTTTAGCTGAAATTACTCTTACGAAAAATATAGAATTAAGAACAGAATATAGAAAAATACGAAATATATAAATCATTTTTACCTACGCCTCGTGTGGACGAAATGGCTTGTGATCACCCTATGTAAAACCTATTGGAAGTTATGAATATCAAACACCGTTTATAGTTAATGCATGTAAACGGCACATATTACGTTCCTTATATGCATAATGATGTATATATAAAAGTATTGTGATGGGGTGGAAAGTATTGTGATGGGGTCGAAAATTCGAATTCGAGTTTTCGACGGGAGAGCACATTTCAAGCATCCTTGATCATGAATCAAACATTTTTGAAGTGATGTCTGTGTGTGTGTGTGTGTGTGTGTGTGTGTGTAAGTATGTGTGTGTGTGTGTGTGTCAGTGAGTCTGTGGAGACGATAACTGACGAACGAATGGACCGATTCAAACCAAATTTGGTAAAAAAATCACAATTCGTAAACACTAGAACCCTATTGTTTTTATACGTAATCGAATGTTAAGAACCCCCTAAATTTTCGAATGAAATTTTGAAAAAATCGTCAAGAAATCAAAACCACTAATAAAGTTACGCAAATAGACATTTCTTATGTAATTTTTCATTAGAAAACGATTGGCATAAATTTTAGAACGCTAACAAGAACCGTTCTAGAGATATTGTATATTTTTAAAAAAAATATCAAAAAGTTATATAAAATAAAAAAAAATATTTCCTATTGAGAAACATGTTCACTTTTCATATGTAATACCATGCGATAAATTGGGTGGCATCATTCTCGTGGATCTAGCTCGTTCCATTCATGAAAAAGGATACTTTGAGTAATACTTTTGTATTTGAACGCCAATAGTCATTTATCTGCTGTAAGAATAACTTAGTGCATAACGCTTGGCGAGATTTTGGCGACGAATTTGGCGGAATCTCGCCAACTTGGCGACTTTTTGAAATGTTGCCAAATTAACGAAAATCTAGCCAAATGGTTAAAAATGACGCTAAATCATTGAAAATGACGACTAATACTCGAAAATTCAATATCTTGGAAATAATATTAGTATCTACTATAAGAAAAACCTTTTTTACTTTCCTTATATACATAATGTATAAGGAAAGTATTGTGACGGGGTCGAAAATTCGAATTCGAGTTTTCGACGGGAGAGCACGTTTCAAGCATCCCTGATCACGAATCAAACATTTTTGAAGTGATGTCTGTGTGTGTGTATGTGTGTGTGTGTGTGTGTGTGTGTGTGTGTGTGTGTGTGTGTGTGTGTGAAAGTATGTGTGTGTGTGTGTGTGTGTGTGTGTGTGTGTGTGTGTGTGTGTGTGAAAGTATGTGTGTGTGTGTGTGTCAGTGAGTCTGTGGAGACGATAACTGACGAACGAATGGACCGATTCGAACCAAATTTGGTACAAAAATCACAATCCGTAAACACTGGAAGCCTATTGTTTTTATACGTAATCGAATGCTCAGAACCCCCCTAAATTTTCGAATGAAATTTTGAAAAAATCGTCAAAAATCAAAACCGCTAATAAAGTTACGCAAATAGACATTTCTTATGTAATTTTTCATTAGAAAACGTTTGGCATAAATTTTAGAACGCTAACATAAACCGTTCTCGAGATATTGTGCATTTTTCAAAAAAATTACGAAAAAGTCACATAAAAAAAAAAAAAATTCCTATTGAGAAATATGTTCACTTTTCATATGTAATACCATGCGATAAATTGAGGGACATCATTCTCGTGGATCTAGTTCGTTCCATTCATGAAAAAATATACTTTGAATAATACTTTTGTATTTGAACGCCAATAGTCATTTATCTGCTGTAAGAATAACTTTTTTCTTAGTGCATAACGCTTGGCGAGATTTTGGCGACGAATTTGGCGGAATGTCGCCAACTTGGCGACTTTTTTGAAATGTTGCCAAAATTAATGAAAATCTCGCCAAATGGATAAAAATGATGCTAAATCAATGAAAATGACGACTATTTGTCGAAAATTCAATATCTTGGAAAGAATATTAGTATCTACTATAAGAAAAACTTATTTTTTTACTGCAAAAGTAGTAAATTCATTACATTATATAAGGAAAGTCATGTGTTGCCCACATCAGGTTTTTTTTATTTTTATGTTCACATGTAAAATGCGGTAACATGTTAACATATAAATATTTCAACTCAATGCATTGTACGTTGCTTATTTCCAACGATTCACTCAATTTCGGTATTGAAAGCGTAACTATGTTACCATGGTTGAAAATAGACTATAAAGTTACATAAAAAATAATAATAAATCGTCTACTTAAATTATAAATTAAAATATCTCAATGGCACCAACAGACTTAAAAAAAATGTATGGTATGTTTTTCTTCACAGGATGTATTAACAGGTCAGAGTGATCACGCATAAAGCATTGATTATGAAACATTTTTCAACTGAAATGCAATGTTATTTAAACATCTCCAAAATTCGATACATGCAGCGCTGACATGTTTTAAATTAACACAGTACTACAATAATTTATTATATTTGAAAACTTAAAACTTCATTGAACAAAATTTACTTTATTCAAATGCCGTCATCAGAATAGAAAGCGTCTGGCTTCGTATGTAAAAGCAATAAATACATATTCCGAATATATTTTGCTGAAATTTTTTTATATGCCTTTTGGGATAATTTCAATATTTCCCAAAATTTTCGAAACAATTTTGGAATTTTAAAATCGCTTAAAAAATGCTTGAAAAATTAGGTCCCATATTGCTCAACGTATTTCACTTCTTCAACTCGGGTTCAATCCAAAACTAATTGGGTGATATTATTTATTTACATTCCAATAAGTCCAAAAGACCGTCTCAACAACAAACTAGAATTTCATTTTGATAAAATCATTTTTACGGCAGTTATCGTGCGAACGAACAGACAGACAGAATGAACAAAGTCATAAAGACTTTCAACTATGTAGGAAAGTGTTAAAATCTAATTATGTGTGTTTAGCCGTTCTCAAGCTATAGCTGGAGAAATGGTGAAGAAAAAATGTCTACATTTATACATTTTTCAGCAAAAATTAAAAGATTATGTATTTTCAGCATTATTTGCAGAACATACCATGTATATGTAAGGCTTTAGGCTAATACCTTCATCAATCTGGGAAGTGTGATCCATCCCTTAATCACTTAGCCACACTCACCTTTGATATATAGATGTTAGAGGGTAGAAGGCACAGTGTGCTACAGTCCTAAGTGAAAAAAATGAAATAAAGCCGGTATAACGGTAGAGCTTTGCAAGTATAATGATTCTTCTACATCGGTTTATACGAGTATACAGTGTTAAGCTAAAATATTAAACTTAAAATATTAGATTTTAGCAAATTCATATTTTAGGAGTCATTCTGCACGTCTAAACCTCTCAATCCTAAAATGATTTAATTTAATTTGTCAGAAAGGTTTATAAATATGAACATTAACTTATATAAAATTTTGTAATTATATTTAATTGCATTTTATTTTAATTTTGTAATTGATGCCTTTGTGAAAAGTTTCGATATAAATCTAATAATGTCATCTTAAGAATAGCTGATCTCAGCTCGAAAATGCCTATGACATAATGCGAATCTAGCTCGGGTAATAAATCTTCCAAAAAATTATCTGACTACTTGTGAATTCAGCTTGACAGCCTAAATACCGCCAATAATTTTGACACAAATATTAGGTGACAAGGCTTGAACACGCTAATATATCAACGATATCGATTACTTAGTCTATGCAGGTCTAGAAAAAACTCTTGATAACAGAGTACTTTTATTTCATCTTGCGAAGATTGATTTCGTATGTCCCCATAAATTTTCGAAATGTAGCATTTTTTAAAAGCGTGTTAAGAGTTACTACTCACATTGTTTCAGGAGAAATTTGTACTTTTAAAAATGTGAGTTTGCTGGAATTGAGAATTATCTTAACTACCACTAAATATAGTTTTATAATTGTATACATAAATTTACGTTGATGGATACTGTCGTCCCTGGATTAAACAAAAACTTTGTTTTTAAACGCAATTAACGATTCTTATAGGGATGTTTGTTAGTAACAATTGAATTGGTCATCTGTGTTATTAATAAAACATAATATGAGATATTTAATTCTCAGCGATATAACATAGATGATGAATGATATGAATTCAGCATCGAATTTCGAAGAGATAGGGGATTTACTAAGTATTTCCACTTCCGGTGAATATATTTTTCTTGAGACATCTATTTCTCAATATATGCTACTTTATTACAAGTTTATCTGTTATTCTCTGTGTATTTTCTATTCTTGGTGGCGGTTTAATTTACCATCTATGCTTCTATGTTTTTACCAAATCGAAGAAAGAAACATCTATTTCTCAGGATCGACTATGTTTACAGCTTGTATAATAACTGATATGGACTCATCATTAAATACTGCGATAGGTAAAGTAGATCAATAAAATTTCCACTTCCGGTTAATTTTTCATTTCTGCTTTAAACTTTTTCTTCGAAGCATCCATTTTTCAGGATTGACTATCGATAAAGTTTGATAATGACTGTAATTGATTCAGTATTTAATTTTTTGCTAATTTCAAATTTGGAATAATAAAAAGAATGTAGCATGATATGACTATTTTGCAAAGTGTTATGACATTTATTTTCGTTGTACCGAGTCGGCAGAATGAATAATTCCACAATTTAGTCAAATAAGAAATTGAATTTCCGGTATTTTATTTGCGCAAGCAAAATAATTTCGTTGTTATTATAGTTACATTCGTTCGATAACATTATCTGTTTGTTATAAAATCCGTGATACTAAATCATACGCACTGGGCATAACCTTCCAGTTAAAAGAATCATTGTGTTTAGGTAATGAAAAATGTACACCGGTACAATCAATAGTGCCTCTGCTATATTGTAAGGATCTACCTATTGTTTTCATGAAGTATACAACAAGCCATAATCAACTATAAATCATTTACATGTTTTACTCATTTTGAAAAAAAATCTGGAAGTTGTTATCGCAACGCATATATGTACGAGTTAAAAGTACATTTGTCAAAAACCTACTCCCAATTCCTTGCAACAAACGGCGAAATAACTATGGAAATACATAAAGCGATTTCTAAATCAAAAGCAGTCATTTTAGCCATAGACATAAATATATATTTTAATTCTCTACATTTCATGTCTAGGTGAAAAATTATAAAAATTACATCAGCTCAACTATCTGTACTATCGTACGTTGGACATACAGACGAAATAGAAAACTCACAAGCATACGTCACTCAAAATCTCGTTAATTAATGTCCCAGAGTTCATATTCTAAAAAAGTATAAATGCAGCAAAATAACATATTCTAATTAGCAATACAATACTTATACATATACTATGAAGGAAATGTATTTGTATTTTAATGTGTAGGACAACACTAATAAAAACTGGTATTTATTTTATCAAAATATTATTGCAACTTTTGATTTAATTAAATACTATGTCGAAGTTAATATACTTTTTGGAAAGGCGAACTTCTCTTAAATTTATTTTAAACATTTATTTTTACAATACTAAAAATCCTGAAAAGTGTCGATTTCGATTGAATGTGTTCCAGACGGATATAGTAAAGATTGTAATCTATTACACTAACAATAGATTTCAAACTCCAAATCCTTCTTAAGTGCAGTGAATTGTTTCGTAAAGCAACAGCCGCCTTAGAACATTCTATAGCTTTTACAAACTAAAAGTTGTTATTTTAGAGAAAACATTTGACTGCTTTAAAATAACACTTCTTTGAAAGGTATTTTAAACAAGTAAATTTTAGTATATATTAAATGCGTACTTTGTAATTATATAAAGTAACGATGCAAGGTGTATGTAACAAAAACAATTGTCATGAAATAAAATGGGCATTTGATATTTACGGTAAATTTATGTTTTGAAAACCATATAACATGAATAAACTATTTTAGCTTAACGTGTATATATATATACTATTACAATAAAGTGAAACAAAAATAGGATATATCCTATAGAAGCCTGAAATTAAAAGAACGATTCACTACAGAGGAGGAGGCGCAAATGCTGCTCAAATTCCCTAGTAGAATACATGAATGTAAGCAGATAAAGACGGGAGTGACCATATGAATTACATAAAAATGGCAGGGGTGGATTGCGACACCCCTTTCCCGCTTAAAGCAGCTTTTACAACCCGGGTAACGCTCACGGCACCAACATAACTCCATGGTCAGTCTCCCAAATGTGCGAAAACAAATGTGTCTGTTCCCAAATGTGTCTGTTCTGGGGCTTTTGTTTTCACACATTTAGAGACTGACCATGGAATTATGTTGGTGCCGTGAGCGTTACCCGGGTTATAAAAACTGCTTTAAGCGGGAAAGGGGTGCCGCAATCCACCCCTGCCATTTTTATGTAATTCATATGGTCACTCCCGTCTTTATCTGCTTACATTCATATGTATATATATGGTTCGGGCTTGATTTTTATATTTATTGCATCTTTAAATCTGCCCTACGGATGCTTCTTATCTATGATAGTTTGCAGGATCTACATTTAGAATTTGTTGCAAAAATGAAACACATTATGTAGTCCTTCATTCAAAATAGATTGCAAAAATATGCAGAAAAAAAATATTTTTAGATACACAAGATTTTTGTACTTCTTTGATAGAGACAGATACATTAAAATTAAGTGATTACATTGATTTCAAGGTCTCATGAGCCTTATTTACCAGGTTAGAAACAGCATATACTAATCGAAAGATTAATTACAACTTTTAAACTGTGTTAATGGGGTAACTAACAACAATAATGTCAATAATGGGGTAACTAAAAACAAACTGTGTTAATGGGGTAACTAACAACAATAATAAACAATAGTATAATTAAATGTTTGTTTTAATGTGTCTTCTTACTAAACCCACTTAGTCTAGTCTAAGCTACACCAAGTATAAAAGTCTAGTAGTCTTATGTTTGTTTAGAACCAGCATTGGATTTTTCAAGAAAGCCTCCTTGGTAGTACCAATAAAGATGTCCGTGCACTTGGAACAAAGTGTGAATATCTTTTCTACTTGTACCAATTTCGTAGATCCCAAATTTTGACTTCTGAATCTTGAAAAGGCAGTATGTTTCTTTCCGTCTCTAGAAAACTCGAGGGCTGTGCGAGGTAGATTTCCAATTAACCTGTTGTGCGCAGGAAACGTTCTCCGCATAGTCCAAAACATTCGTTATTTTAAATATGTCTTCAAAAATTAATTTACCTTGATTTTCTAGGTGTTAAAGCTTCTAAGTAGCATTCTTTTACCTGTTTGTTGGCGGTTTCATTTTATTTCATATCAGCGTAGAAAATAATCTATTGAATATGTCATGGTTCTGAGACGAGAATTGTTTCAGTGTTTTGATGATATGCGCACAAGTTTCACCAATAGCACCCCCCAATTATTCGGATGTTAAAGTGAGCTTATTCTGTTGGTTAGGATACAAATATTATTATTTATATATGTCGGTAACGCATAATTCAGCGCTTTGTCAGCGATCAGGAAATTAGATTGAAAAGTGACCCAAATATCTTCTCTTGATTTCAGTGACTTTATCAGCGTATTTAATGACTGCCGTTACTATCCAATCCAGTCTTACTGCCGCTAGTGAGTATATATATGTAGCTTCACTATAGATGTCATTGCCCAATGCCAGCTGTCTTAGTTAATCAGGACGTTGAAACATTTTATTTGTTGGGGAAAGATGTTATGTGTGTAAGCAGATTCCAGATAGCTTGTCTGTAGGTTGCAGGCAGCAATTCAGAGAACAACGCTCCACCCTTAGATTAATCAGATATTTTTAGCTGTAATACTTTTAAAATACATTTAGCCACACTCTTAGGATATCCAATTAAAATATACCTTTAATAATTTTCTTTATGCTGATTTTTAACAAATATTTTATTTTTTCTCTTTTACATGAGTAAACAATTGCATACTTTCTACATATTGTCACAGCTAGGAAACGAAGTCTATCACTACCCCCCCCCCCCCCACACACACACACACACAAAGGCATACTCGAGCATCGACAGCTCTTCTTTTGAAGATCTTACCCTAACAGCATTTTTTTCACAGTGACGTAAGATTTACTTCACACTGTGACTTTGGGATGTCACAGGACGTCGCAGTACATCTCGGCAATGTCATATTGAGCTCACAGCGGAGCCATTTTGGTCATTTTCATGGTCGTTTGTGACGTCGCATATTAACTTGTTTGTGACGTCACATTGTAATTGCCATTGTAATGTCGTCACATTGTTACGTGTTAATTAAATTGTGGAAACGTCACAGCATATAGTCACAATGAAGTAACAAAGTTACTAATACGTAACGTCGCATAGAAATCACAAATAAGATGTCACATTGTGACCCAGTTGTCACGTGACTACAACGTCACTGTCACACATGTGACGATCTTTGCTATGAGGGTAGTGACGCCAGTGCAAATTGATACGTACAGCCTGTCCAGTAAATGCAAAAACAATGGTTAGCAGCAGCTCTGCAAAAATTATAAAACGGGATATTATTATTTGCTAATTTTTTATGGCTTATATATTTGAAGAGAATATTTAAGCGTCTTCTTAAAAAGAAGTTGTGATGTCAAATATAAAATAATTACTCGAATCTCAAAGCACGTTTACATTTTATTTCCAAAGAAAAGATACTACCTTAAGTTGCAAATAGTTTGCCTAAGTTCTGGAAAGTGTTTATTTCGATTGAGAATGTTTTACGGGGATCTAGGAATGATTGTTATGTGTTACACTTTGAAGGGATTTCGAACTCCAAGTCTTTCTTAAGTATAGTGAATTGTTTCGTAAAGTAAAGGAGAGTGTTTTAACATTCTAGTGATTCTACAAAATCAAAGGATATATATATAATATATATATATATATATAAATGTGTGTGTGTGTGTGTGTGTTTATTAAATCAAATTTCTTTTAAAACATAATACTGCTTTTTCATTTTTAGATATGGAATAAATCAAATTATTAATAGTCACAATTTAACTGATTTAGTACTTTAGATAAACACCAAACTGTATTTTCTTTGCTGCATTCTCATTTTCACAAAACCACACGCACGCAGAGGGGAGTACACAAATATAAATACTCTATAAATTTAAACTTTAAGTCTCAACTAAATAATCTCAATTCACAATTTGAATCCATGACTGGCAAAAAATCAGAAACTGGGTATTTTCAATCAAAAAGCACCATTAAAATAATCTTTATACTTCAATCACAGATCTAAATAACCACAAACAATTCGGACACTGAGTTTTCAACCTTTTATTAACAAGACTAAGACTGCTAGATTTTAAACTCACACCCTTTAATCTTTCACACCCGAAACAGAAAAACAACCAATCTTATGATGTTATTAATTACACAAATCCCATTTTTAATTATTTAAACTTTACACAAATTTTTGATAGATTCAAATCATTATTACCAATTAATAATGTTAACATAATAAAAGCTCATATCCTGTAACATTAGGATGTAAAGTATACAACTACAATCTTTTAACAAAACAATTAAACCCTTCAGTATCGTGTTCATGTTCTGAGTCATGTTATTAAGCTTTTATAGACCAACATCATGCACACGTAATAACAGAAAACCTCAATAAAATAAAATAACTCACTCTCAAACGATTATTATGCTATGGATCAAAATACAGACTTCGACTTTTATATAATAAAAGGAAAATAATTCAAGCTTTTGCCATTGATCTAAATAAATATATTTATAACTATCATGTCAATACAACTGTCTTATTGAAGCTTTTAAGAGCTGGTAAGTACAAGTCACCTGGCATGTAAAACAATTACTTCATGATTTACCTAAACATATTTTTACTCATAATTACTAAGACCTCATAAAATAGATCAAATTACTAAGTCAAATTTGTAATAACTTATGTTGATAAGGCTTCTAATGAGTTTATTTGCAAACAATTTTATTTGGACGAACTCAAAATACAACTCGATACTTCAGTATCTTTAACTGCAATATAAACTAATATCTCTATTATCAGTAGACAAATCATTGCTTACTACAAGTTACTTCAACTAAAACACAATCTTAATTTTCCTTACTTGATACTTATATCAAAATTCCATAGATCATCAATTACTTTTAGAATTTACCATAGGGTTTAATTCATATACCAATGCAGCGGACAAACAACTTTTGTATATTCTAAATCAAATTTATGATCAGTTCACAGCACAGGAAACATATATTATCACAAATAGTTTAGAACTGATTAAAAACTTAAGACAACAACCTTACATCCATGATATAAAAACATTTGATTTTAAAGACATTTTTTATAACATCGACATTATGATTTATATAAAATTATGATTTATATAAATTTATACTAAATTTATATGAATAATTTGCTCATTTTAAAAACATCACTATACTAAAATTCGAAACGTTTTTAAAATCCATACTGTTCAACCAGTATCTCTCTCAGGAAAATAGCATTTACAAATTAAAAATGGGAATTCCACTGGGAGGTATCTCATCCACAAATCTGACCAACCTGTGTCTACATTATTACGGTATTAAGCACACATTTAACCGTCATATCATGTACAGATTCATTGATGATCTTATTATTATTAAAATTACTAGAGATGCCCCAATGTTAGATTTTCAATTTGATCCTTCTAATCTACAACTAATAGAAAATGTAAATGTAATCAGCCTGGATCAATACCCTTGACTTTACCTGTATATATATATATATATATATATATATATATATTATATAAATGAAATTAATTAAAAGAAACAAATTCAATGGAGGGGAAACCAAATGCAATGCATATAATTTTAGAGGCTATAAGAAAGAATTACCCAGTTAATTTCCTAAAGAAATATTATAATTCATTTTTCAACGATAAAAATGAGGCAAATTCATTCAAAAGGGATTTTACTGAATTGGGATAGTTTCCGTATATCATTTGAAGACTTGCACATGCGCATCGTTACTTATATAGGAGGAAATTATATGATTCTTCATTTGTGCGTTTCTTGACTTCCATTCTCGGTGGTCTGTTTCTCCTTGTGCTGGTGCTTCTAACTAGGCACGTATGGGGGATCAACCTTTACAATGCATTGGTTCCGTGAGCGTTGCCTGGGCTGAAAAAGCAGCTTTAAACGGGAATGAGCAGTCGCAATCCTCCTCTGCCATTATATGCATTGCATTTGGTTTCCTTCCATTGAATCTGTTCCTTTTTATTGATTTCATTTATATATAGAAATATATATATATATATATATATATATATATATATATATATATATATATATATATATATATATATATATATTTATATATATATATATATATATATATGTACATATATATGTATATATATTTATATATATATATATATATATGTACATATATATGTATATATATGTATATATATGTATATGTATATATATGTATATATATATATATATGTATTCATATATGTATATATATATATATATATATATATATATATATATATATATATATATATATATATATGTATATATATATATGTATATATATATATATATATATGTATGTATATATATATATGTATATATATATATATATATATGTATGTATATATATATATATATATATATATATATATATATATATATATATATATATATATATATATATATGTATATATGTATATATATATATATATATATATATATATGTATATATACATATATATATATATAATGTATATATATATATATATATATATATATGTATATGTATATGTATATATATATATATATAAATATGTATATGTATATGTATATGTATGTATATATATATATATATATATATATATATATATATATATATATATATATATATATATATATATATATATATATATATATATATATATATATATATTAATGAAGTTTCTAGGACATTAAATTCCGATGACATTACATAATATGTATGCAGCGATAAAAATCTAACCGCTTCTGTCATCTCCTCTCATGGACACATTATTCCTGGGATATAGTTCAGGATGATATACTTAGGGAAATTATGAATAAAGGGTCTAAATTTCGCATTCTATAAACAATTTCTTCAGTCTAGATCTTTTGATTTTGATAAATTCATATATCAACTTGCTTGTTCACATTCCATTCCTATTGAAGCATTCCATCTATGGAAGTATACTACCTTACATCTACTTAAAAATGTTATTATAAACACATTAAATTAACGAAGCCTAGGTATCCTTATAAACAACTCCTATCTGCCATTAAAGAACTACAACAACAGGAATGGAGGTCATGCTGCTGGTATATATATATATATATATATATATAATTAAAAATGAATATTACCACAGAAACTCGTAAACAACTAGACAGAAAATAAGAAACCAATATACAATACGCGCATAATGCAGCAGACAAGTATATGGGTAAATATTTGAAATGTAATAATAAGAATTATGTAAATATAAAAAAATACAATTCAAGTAATATTAACATCACCATAGAAGCAAATTCACGGCCATAATGCCGATAAGAGAAAAGAACAGCACCATCCCAAATTCGATGATTAATTAGAATTAAATTCCTCGTCAGGTCTGAGTATTTAATTCCAATTAACCCAAACAAATGCCTGTTTCAGATTAAGCAATAGTACATTACTATAAATACTTAGACTACAGGCAACAAAAAATGAAAAAAGGATACATTAAGAAAATTGTATTACCATGCGGCATTAACCATTCTTCTACCACGTGTATACACGATCAACCTCAACAGCTTAATCTAGAAGCACCGGAATGAACAAGTCGAAATTCTACCAGGGAGGCAGTACGAACGTTCACGGAGTTACTCCCAAACCCGTCCAGTGAGTCTAAGCTGGAGACTGGACAAGCAATTTAGAATACAACTTCCCAAATATGCAAACATGAATATGAATATGAATCAAAGATGAAAATTCCTACTAAACAAGTAATTCATATGAAAAATGGATAATCGAGAATGCCACTATACACCATTATAACGGCGCTCAAAACGTAGTTTCAATACTGACAAAAGTTACATTTTTTTGCGAAAATAAAATTCAAAACATTAATGTTAATGCATCTTATTTTCCGATTTTTTGATTTTTCTAATGTTTTTGACTTAGTTTATTATTTTTCATTTTTATTTATATAATTAATAATTATATATAGTATATATATATTTTTTTTCCCCCCTACTTCCCAATTATAGTGACTAACATACAGTAGGGAATAAAAAAAAAAAAAAAAATATATATATATATATATATATTATATATAATTATTAATTATATAAATAAAAATGAAAAATAATAAACTAAGTCAAAAACATTAGAAAAATCAAACAATCGGAAAATAAGATGCATTAACATTAATGTTTTGAATTTTATTTTCGCAAAAAAATGTAACTTTTGTCAGTATTGAAACTACGTTTTGAGCGCCCTTATAATGGTGTATAGTGGCATTCTCGATTATCCATTTTTCATATGAATTACTTGTTTAGTAGGAATTTTCATCTTTGATTCATATTCATATTCATGTTTGCATATTTGGGAAGTTGTATTCTGAATTGCTTGTCCAGTCTCCAGCTTAGACTCACTGGACGGGTTTGGGAGTAACTCCGTGAACGTTCGTACTGCCTCCCTGGTAGAATTTCGACTTGTTCATTCCGGTGCTTCTAGATTAAGCTGTTGAGGTTGATCGTGTATACACGTGGTAGAAGAATGGTTAATGCCGCATGGTAATACAATTTTCTTAATGTATCCTTTTTTCATTTTTTGTTGCCTGTAGTCTGAGTTTAAGTATTTATAGTAATGTACTATTGCTTAATCTGAAACAGGCATTTGTTTGGGTTAATTGGAATTAAATACCCAGACCTGACGAGGAATTTAATTCTAATTAATCATCGAATTTGGGATGGTGCTGTTCTTTTCTCTTATCGGCATTATGGCCGTGAATTTGCTTCTATGGTGATGTTAATATTACTTGAATTGTATTTTTTTATATTTACATAATTCTTATTATTACATTTCAAATATATATATATATATATATATATATATATATATATATATATATTTATATATATATATATATATGTATGTGTGTGTGTGTGTGTGTGTGTGTATACAGGGAGTACATAAACTGATTATCCTGAAATTTTAATCGTTTCTTTCCTATGTATGTTCTTCACATCCACCGATTTTTATCACAATCGGACAACTCCTTGGTGGTAGATTTTTTTTGTTATAGAGTGTATATTTCATTAAGTATGTCGATAGATGTTTTATGAATTTCGGCTCTTCTGAATGTTTAGTATTTTTATATCTTCATATATTTATGTCTGAGTAGATAACTTTTAGGTCTGGCTTTCCTCTTTTATTTTGATACATAAGTATTCTTTTTTGCAATGTACGGACTCTCCGGGAGTGTTGTCGCGACATAAAGCTTGCTTTAACCTTTATATATATATATATATATATATATATATATATATATATAAACTATATATATATATATATAAACTATATATATATATATATATATAAACTATATATATATATATATATATATATATATATATATATATATAAACTATATATATATATATATATATATATATATATATATATATATATATAAACTATATATATATATATATATATATATATATATATATAAACTATCCGCTTGAAAATTAAACTTTAAGAGGCCCAAAATTATTCAAAAGAATCCAATTGAGTACTAGATGAAGAATTCAGTGGTATGTAAGTTTGAAAAATGAAAATTAGTCAGGATAAACAAAAAAATATTCCGTTTGTTTTAAAACTAATTAAAAACAGAATGGATGACATAGAATAGAAGGCAATGAACTTGTAAAATCGCCAGGATGAAAGCATGAAGTACAAACAAGCCTTCTAAGTTGTTCTTATGCCTTCTAATAGTTGTCTTCATTTAATAACCTTGTAACTTTGAACAAAAATGTTATTCTACATCTCATTCAGTCATTCTACAATTAAATTGATTTCTATTATTTGTTATTCATTTTCTTTTTAATGAAGTTTTATTCATACGGATTGCTTTTCTATGTACTCCGCCTAATTTTTGCTTTACCGACTTACATTTCATTGAATACTTAATCTAGTAATCAATAGGATTCTTTAGATTAATTTTGAATGCTATACTATGTTTCTTCAAGATAAATTTTATCTCTTATAGTTAACTTTGTTCATCATGTCTATATACTGTACCCTGTGTATGTACTGTTATATCATTAACGATAATGCACCTGCGTATATATTGCTTTCGAGATGCGCTTTCTGATCGTAATAGCGGTTATCGGCTATTTGGCTCAACACATGCAATCCCGTGAGACTGGAGCCCTCTTATAACCATGAACGTCATCATTTCATTTAGTTGGATACATTGCAGTCCACGTCGACAATAAGAGCGTGCAATGTATTCCCAGTAGCTCAACGGTAGGGCGTCGGTTGGCAGTTTGGAGATTCTGGGTTCGATTCCTAGTTGGGTCAGCAAGGTTCTCTAGAATGACACCCGAACAAATCAATCCTGTAGGTTAATGCAAATATGTCGGAGGTCTGAAAGTGATCCCAGTACGACTAGTGCGGATTCAGTGGAAAATTGAGCGCCGATTTCTCAATTGAGAGGATAACGAGCACGCAGGATACTAACCTCGGTAAAAACAGTAGTAGCAGGAGGCTAACCTGCGGTAAAAATAACAGGTGGTGGTCAGTCAGATTGTCAGTTGCCCGCCAATCTGACATTAGAGGGTGGAGAATACAGAGTCCACTTTGACAATAAGAGCTTGCAATTTCGTCCCAATATCACAACGGTAGAGAGTCGACTGGCCAGTTCGGAGATCCAGGGTTCGATTCTCGGTTGGGGCAGTTCTTTACAACATTTCAAGCAACGATTTTCTTGCATATAACTTTTAAATTTTAAAGAAATCTGTCCTTAAAATATACCGCGAACTCCTCCTTGCACAAAACATTGAAAATAATTCTGTTCAAATATATCTTAGTGACATTTATTAGAACACCACAACCCACGCTCACTTTGGATAAAATTTATAATTAACAAAACTACTTTACTATGAATTCTAACCCTGTTCATTCAGTCTAACTCTGGAGTGCAGTTTGCAAGAGTCCATTTCAATTTATTTTGAGGAGCAAGACTAAAATTTTCCATTTCGAAAACACGAGTTTCCAGTTTCCTAAAAGGAGTGTAATTTAAAAGACTTTACTATAAATTAGAAGCAAGAATAGGATGTTCTCAATTTAAATTCAGTTAACGTGGTATCTTCGAGTCTGTATTTTAATATTTTACGTGAAGAGATTTTGCAACACAAATTAAATACGTATATTTTGCATACATGGATATGAAAATTCCATGCATAGTTTATGAAATGTGTAACGATAAGGAGAGTGTAAAATATGAGGAAGAATGGTGTTTCTAACGTGATATCTGCTTTTCGATAAATAGCATGATAATATATATAAATAAAATGAAAATTATGTCTGTATGTTTGTATTATCATCACGGGAGAATGGCTGAACCGAAATTCATAAAATGTTGTTGGTAGCCTTGGTATAGCCCCACATAATATATAAACAACATAGACAACATTTTAATTAAAAACCCACAGATAAACATATCATAGACAAAGCATTATACAGACAATATTTTCCCAGTAATTTTATTTGAAGAAAATGATATCATGTCGCTTAGCAATGGATTGAAATCCAATGTGTTTATACGGCAGACGACAATTTTTAAATCTTTTCTGATTTAAATAATAAAGAACATGTATATAAAATAAATATAATCGAAATTGCATCTTAGACTGGATTATACCCATTACGACCTACAGGTTTAAATATCACTGGGATTATTAATATTTTCTATTTAATACGTAATTTGTTTTATTTTGGCAAATATTGGAATAATAACAAATACTAACAAATACTGGCTGTGAGATCAGAAATAGATCTCACATGTGTTTTGATGAGACAGATTTATGCCAGTTATTTATTGATTCGAAACCTCGGACAATACTGCCAGTTTGAGTGGCGCCGAGGTCTACAGCAAACCATAAATTTAGGAGTGTCAAGACAAAGGGTCACCTTACGAGGATGTCAAGTAGTGACATTGTTTCAATGATTAACCAATGAAGAAACTTCTTGTTACGTCACACTGAATGCTGCAAATGAAAGCAAAGGAGGAGTGACACCCCTAAGGGAAAAAGGGAACCACAACTTGTGACCGAGGAATGACATTAGAATCAGACAGATAAAAAAACATGGAGACGATGAGTTGAATTGAAATAAAAACTTGTAGAGTGTTCCGTATAGTTTCCAAAATAATGGAGCTCTATTGATGTGTGAGTGCAATCAGTGTACGAGAATGAGCCACACACCTAGAATTATCTGGTCGTCCAAGCAGTTATTAGGGTCCTTTGGATGAGTCGGATGGTCTGGGTCTTCAACACCCAGAGTTATGGCGAGTACGTATTACTGTTGCCAGCATTTTGATATATGATCATAGTCCAAGACAGTCTTGAAGGTATGTGTTCCTAAAATAGCTTTAAGTATAGAAAAGTTTAGGCAAATTTAGGTTTGAAGATCCAATCAAGAAAAGTGCGAAGTTGTAATACGAAAATTCAACTATCTAACAGGCTTGCGAAATAAAAGTATAAATCAAAAATCTTCAAGCAAATGGAAAAAAAATAAAACAAATGAATAAAATAAATATCGAATCAACAAGTCAATGAAAAGTATCTAAATACAAAGGTATGGAATCGAAAAAAGAATAACAAACGAAATCAAGCTCAAACGCTATACACGTGGACAAGGCTCTAAGCCTAAATCATGAATTGTTCACTTCTACAAAAATCATAATCATGTCCAAGTTTTTTCTAGAAGCAAACACAAAAATGTACGTTTCTGAAGAAATAGATAGATTACATCTATAAACTATTTCTACTTGGACGACATACATAAATAAGAAAAATAAAAGGAAAAATTGTTACCAAAAAACTGACTGAAAAACACACTAACCTAGAAAGCACGGGAACACAGAAAGAAGTGGCAAATGTTGCCATTCACAAAGGAATAAGATATACTGTTGCCATTCGTAAGAAATAAATGACAGTAATACGAAAAGACATGTACAAGAGATAATATACCATCAAGAGGGGCAATAATAGAAAGGCTAATGTCTAAGTGGAAGTATAAATAAAATATAATTAAAAGAAGGGAAGGGAGATGTCCGGCTAAAATTTAAAGCAATATTAAATAAATAAAATTCAAGAAAATCCAGCTATTCTAAATTTTTTAACTATACCATTTACAAAATAAGAGGGATATTTATATAAATTGCTGTTAATTTTAATATTATCAATATGTAAAGCATGGAATTTTTTATTAGATAATCTATATATTCTAAAAATCTGATTAAAAATTATATTTCTAAACAATAGAAACGAGTTGCAGGAATTAAATGGTAAGATTTTATTCATTTTAAAATTAAAAGAGTCTTTTTTATCATATAAATTAGTAACAATTCTATTAGAAGGTTCAACAAAAACATTTAAATCCAAAAAATTAATATTTTTACTAATAGTAGCTTCAGTAGGAATTAATTCCAAATTATCAGGATAGAAATCAATATTACTGACACAATTTTCAGTATGTACTAAGCAAATCAGATCATCAACATATCTGTATGGGATGCTTGAAAGAAATAACACAATATCAATTAGTTGATATATTATTAAGATGATTTTGATTAAGTTTTAAATTTAAATACTGTGATCTTGTAATAAGTAAATCATAGAAAATGTGATTAAAGTGTTCATTAGCAAGATTTAATTTTAAGAAAATTGCATAAACTCCCTTTAAATGTTTTTCTTTACGACAAAAACCCATGATTTAATTAATTTCCACTGAAAAGTGCTATTAAATTTATTATGGAAATATATTATCTCAGCTTTATGATTAAAAATAGAGGAACTTCCATTGCCAATTTTAAATCTTTTAAATTTAACAGATTTAATATTATATAAAGGAGGTTTCAAAAACAGGTGATTAAAAATAGAGTATTTACAAAATTATTCTTCATACAAAATATATCTACAAAATTATTCTTCACAATATTACCATTATACATATATATATATATATATATATATATATATATATATATATAGCTTAAAGAATAGATCAATTTAAATGTGATTGAGTGTTCAATGTGTTGACTGTTATTTCTCAGTGCCCGAGAACCCGGAGTTTTTCGTTCTCCACCCTAAGTGACGGCATCAAAAATAAGTCCTTTTATTTAAATAATGGCTTACCTTATGACAGGCAGCAAGGCTCTTTGCAATGACGCCGGAACAAGTCAAACCTGTAGATTAGTACAAAGATATCGAAAGTCTGAAAGTCGCCCTAGTACGGACTCAGAGGACTCTGAAAAATTGGGTGCCGGTTTCAAATTGAGAGGATAACGACCACGCAGGATAATAACCTAGGTAAAATTATTAGTAGCAGGAGGCTAACTGGAGGTAAAAATAGCAGGAGGTGGTCAGTCAGATTGTCAGTTGCTCGCCAATCTGACATTAAAGAGTGGAGAATGCAGATTCTACTTCGACGATAAGAGCTTGGAATTTCGTCCCAGTAGCTCAACGACTGAGCGTCGGTTGGTCAGTTCGGAGATTCAGGGAATCCCAGTACCAGAGCTGGAGATTGGGGCAGCAAGCTTCTTTACAACTTCAAAATTTGAAACTTTGTAAACTTATAGTATTCATGGGCATAATATCAATATTCAATTTTCATTATATTGTTATTCACTATCGTGGGATCGAGCATCATCGAGCCAACTTGCGATTAAGACAACTATTTTAGACGTTAAACGTCAAATATTGTTAAACAAAAATACTATCATAAAATGTTGGAACCCAATTTTTTGAGAGTGTTAGTTTCCTTGCCTTTAAGAGGCCAAAATACTAGTTTGAGTTTAAATGTACACATATTACTACATTAGAGTACACTATTTGTTTTTATTCACTATTTGTTATATTTGGTTACAAGTTCAAAATTTCGATATTAATCAATCATGCAGACAGAAACTTTATTATAACTCGAATTTTCTTCGAAATCTATAGGTTTCGAGTTACAGACTGAAATAACCATACCTAACGACATGGAATTAATTTTCTTTTTAAGATATCCCACTTCTTGTGGAATGGATACATGTTTTAATACTTTGAAAATACTCCTTAATAATCGTGTTCATTTATCTTTGGCTGAAATGTTAATTCATTACAAAATAATAGAAAAAGTTGAGTTTGGATTTATTTCTATTTTTGATTAAAAATAAAGAGAGCAATATCTTTAGAACGGTCAATGCTAACGTTTTGTAAATAGTGTCGGTTGCTGGTAAAGAAAAATCATATACGAGTATAAAATCAATTTTTCTATAATGATTTTTATATAATTAATTTTTTATAATTGTATTTCCATTTTCGATGAAATGTGTGAAAATTATATGGATATCTTTCTTCTCTGGTTCAAGTTCTCAAAACGAAGGCCTCTAAATTTTATCGATTGCATCGTACTATTCATTATTTTTACTTTCCCTTTATACATAGTATAATGTAGAGGGAAACTGCTGTTACAGGGTCGAAAATTCTCATTCGAGTTTTTGAAAAGGCACGTTTTGACTATCCCTGAATTCGAATAGATCGTTTTTGAAGTGGTGTCTGTCTGTGTGTATATGTTCTTGTTTATGTTTACACATGAGTCTGTGGAGATGATATCTCACGAAGAATAGAGCGTTTTGAACCAAATTTGGTACAACATTTGCAAAGAGACAATTCTGGAAGCCTTTTGATTTTAAACGCAATCGAATTGTCGAAATACTCTAAATTTTTGAATGAAATTTTGAAAAAATTCAGTGTTTTCAATAATGTTACGCAAATAATCATTTCTTATATAAGGTTTCATTAGAAAATTATTGACATAAATTTTACAAAGCTAGCATGAACCATTATCGAAATATTGCACATTTTCAAATTAATTTATCAAAGAAAATCTCATGAAATTAAAAAAATATTAACTATTGCGAAATATGTTCCTCTTCTTATGTAATATTATGCGATAAATTTATTAACATTATACTTGACAATGGTTTTTTCATTTACGAGAGACGATATTTCGGGTAATAGTTTTGTATTTTGAGGCCTAACAATTCGCCAACAGTCATTTAATAACGGAGAAAAATGCTCTTCTCTCCATTTGTCTGTAACGTTTGATGATACATTTAGCGAACTTGGTTTTAATTATTCGGATATTTAAACCTATAAAGCCAGTCCATCTTGGGCTGACTGGAGGAATGTACTTGTTTTTTGATACAACTCGAGAACTGTTTGGCCGACTTGACTAGATAGAATCCTCATTTGCTGATCCTCATTTATTGATCCTCATTTGCCTCTTCTTTTGCCATCGTATTTAATTTTATCTTCTATAAACTTTTAGCATAGTTCATCTTGTTTCCATAATTATAGATATTCCATTATCATGTTTTATTTATATATTATCAACCTTCTAAATTCTGCACTTGTTGTTACTGGTTCCTATTTATAGGTCAATACCATATGTATGGCGCAGTATATCCTCTTTGGGTCTTGTGCCCAAAATCCGTAATCAACTAACCAACCAATAGAGAAGTAGAGCAGCTAAATTCTTTTAACTTAGCAGATCGTTGTCTTTTTTGGTATATTTTGACTCTTTGGATTTTATCCTCGTCGAACTAACCCATACTAGGAACAGATTAAGAATGTACTTGTTTTGGGAAATAACTAACTCAAAAACGAGTGAGAGGTGTAAAAAGACAATATTTAATATGTTGCCGCATTTTGTGTTATATTTTACTTGATTGAATTTTTAACCTTATCGGGCCAGGCATTTTGAGCGCGCCATAGGAATGTACTCATTTTCTGAAATAAATCAAGAACCATATCAGCTAAAAATCCCAAGTTTAGTACTTCGGTGTTATTTTTTGTGGCATATTTTTATTCTTTGAATTCCGAACCTTATAAGAATACTCATTTTGGATTCGTTATAGAAATGTATATCTTTCTTTCGGAATAACTTGATAACAGAGCAGCTAGAAAGACCAAATGTGGTATGTCGTTGTCTTTCATACACATAAGTTACATACATTTTAACAAATACATTTCCATCCGTTTAAATTACAAACAAATAATAAAAGTTGGTATTTTTTAAAACTATGTTTCTTATTTTTACTTGTTCACTCCAGCTAGGTAATGTAGGGAAAGTAATGTTACAACGTGTCCTCTACAATTGTGTGTGTGCACTCTGGTTGCAATAATGAGTCTAAATTTCTGGATAACTAACACTTCTATTCACAAGCACAACTTAAACAGGAACAATATACAGTAAAACAACACTTACATGCCCCACTGATTTCAGAGAATAAGCGATATTATTCACATAATGTTGACGAAAGTAATTTCACGAAACAACGACTGATGTTCTCGAAGCATTCAGAAAAGTCATAGCCTCAGTGTAACTCGATATCTCGACAACTACAACCGACTAAGTGCGGATTCCTTTTATAAACTCTCCATAGAAACTTCTGTAAGTCCCTCATATCACGTAGAATAATCGTTATTTCTCGATCCTTCGAAAAGTCACCAAATGTCGCCAAATGTGCAATAAATTGCCAAATCTGTGAACGATTCTTCGTTCATAGGAGTATGGAAGCCATATGCTTACGTCAAGAGAAAGGATGCTTGTACGGGTGTTTTTTAACGTCTGGTAGTTGAAAGAGACGAAATACTCCATAAGAAAAGGACTATTACACGTTGGCAACAGTAATAACGATAGACACGACAGATTACGGATTTGCACTACTTTTACTCACAATATACAAATATGCTAATCTGTATACTAATCCCCGTGTTCGACACTATATAGATGAGTTGGGTACATTCTAATTTCACGTACAGAAACATAGCAGGTGATCCACCTGTCTGAAATGAAATTAAATGCTTCCTACTTAATCTCATTTGCAATCATATATTTCCTATTCATTTAAGATTCACAAGACGCTTGAAGGAAAAATCATTATTACGTATCTAATTTATATTTCAAATTAGAATACTGCTAAAATGTTTAACATATTCCAAAAGATTCATATTTGAATCTAATGAAATATGTATATGCAGAACTATCATCACATAATTTTATGAAATTCCATGCATGGAATGAAAAAGAATAGATTACTCCGAGTTTCGTTTAAGCTCCATGTTATAAAATCTACCCTCTAATTTTAGAATTACATTTGATATTAAAATGCACGTACTTTTAGTGTACACAGAAACAATATTTTCGTAAAATGAATTCAATTTGCGGGGTACAAGTGTAGTTTTAAAATTCTTGATTTGAACTTTTACTTCGGTATAAAGACAAGCAATTTCCAGCTGAAAAATGCAGTAAAATAATGCAGTTAGAATTTATTTAAATGAAGGCAATGATGTGCCACCGACTGCCCTGCAAGTTTAGAAATCCTAGTTTTATAAAAATAAAAGTTTATTGTCAAAAGTGTGCAGTTTTCAGTAAGGACAAAATACGTCATTTTAAAGTAGGGGCTCGGTATAGCTCAAAGACAATTTGGGCAGGAATTGATAGCTGATACACCTAAATATTAATAAGATGCATCCGTGCATAATATGCTTCACTCGTTCTCGGCACCTGTGGAACTGAAAACCAGAGGGCAAACTGTTGACACAGTTGGGAATATTTTAATTTAATTACCCGTTAATAAGTACGGGTAAAATATCATTGTTAATGCAATTACAGTTCTTAATCGTTAATCGTTCCAAACCCTCAAACGAGATAAATTGAGAAAAGTAATTGTACATGATAATTACATTTGAATAATTATCGATTATATTTAATTTATTTCCATCTTTAAAATGTTTAGCATTTTAAATGTTTTATTCAAATTTAAGTTCTCTATATTGTATGCATACAGGGTCTAATTGCTGAAGGTGAGGCCAAAGCATACCTTCAATTTTTCTTAAGGGATTCCGAATTAAAGCAAGGTGATCCAGAGGTTTGAAAAATAAGAACACTTAGCAAGTATGATATGCTCAAATTAGATCTAATACAGTGCAAATGGTAGGTAAGTAAAAACATATGGTGTGATTGTGATCAATTTAAAGAAAAATGGCATTATCATTGTATTCTTTGAAAGGGGGAGAGTCAAAAGGTGTTCCTTATGTGGCAGGTTGATGGTCTGCATAATACTGATCTAAAAAGCCTACGATTATATAGAAATCAACAGAAAAATGTTGGTAAGTTATCGTAGGAAACAAACCGAAGGAGATTGGAAAATATTTTAAAAAACTAACTGAATAATTTTAGAGCCCTACAGACCTTGTTTGAAACCGGAATTTATTACATGTTAGATTTTGCATGATGGTAGCACCGAAGGAGGTTGATCAGTCATTGTCCGTTATTGTTAAGGATGTTGGTAAGTTATTGTTAAGGTGGTTGGTCAGTTATCGCCAATTATTGTTAAGGAGGTTGGTCAGTTATTGCCAGTTATTGTGAAGGAAGTTGAAAATATTTTGCAGCAAACTCAACGAAGAAGTTTATAGCTCCACAGACCTTGTTTAGAAGGTGTATATATTACTGGCCATCTTCGGCGACCAGCCTGTTCGCTACCCTTGAAAATCCTGACCGTGGCAAACTCGCTGCTTTCTGCAATAAACTAACCGAACAAATTTGGAGCTCAGAGATCTTGATTGGAAACGGTATTTATTACATGGTATAGATTGTACCACCGAAGGAAGTTGGAAAGTTTTTGCAAAATAATAACCGAAAAAATTTGGAGCTTCATACATTTTGTTTGGAAAGAGTATTTAATACATGCAAGGGGTTGCATAGAGGGTAGCATACATAAACTACAGTCCCAAATAAAGAATTATTATTACTTCATAATCCTTTATTTTTTATTTCAATCCCAAATAAAGGATTATTATTTCAGTAAGTCTTCATCCACGACAATTGCTGAAACACGTTAAATTTAGAGCTCAGTTTATTTTAAGTTGAAAATTGCAGAAATGTTCGAAATAGGAAAAGTAATTAAAATCACAGACTGTAAAAACAGTCGATGAAATACTTGTTTTGTATTTCAATTCCTCTTTGAAAGCGAAGACAACTACATATAAATAGGTCAGCATAAATTATTTTAATAAATTATAAGAACAATTATATTTTTAAACAGTATTAATATTCTAACATTTTAGAAAATGAAACATAAAATATTGACATTATACATATATACATATTTCCGAATATGTCAGCACAATTCCTAGAACCCAATACGGTACCTACGAGAATAGAATAAAAGTCGTAGACAGAGTTTCTTGAAATATATTTACTCGCACCTAGAGCAATTCAATCCACAATCCCTGTTCGGGTAATATCTAATTATCACTGGCGTTCCCGTTTGCTCTGATTCTGAACTATGTAATTTCTACTGTATTTTCCAATCCCTGATTTAAAATTATAGGAATTTAAATTCTGCTAAGGTAATAGGTACTAAATTCTCATATTTATATAATACTGTATATGAAATAATTATCTCATTTCGTAAAACTCATCTTTAGAGGGCAGCCTTTTCATAATAATACAGTTTCCAACTATTTATATTGAAATTTGGTAAATAGCAATATTTAAGTGCTGCTAGTAAACATATGTTCTGAATTTTAAATAAACTTTCTTTAATTAATAATATACCTCGATCTTTACAATGTAAGTAAAATTATTACTGTCGTAAAAAACAATATACACTATATGAAAAATTAATCAAAATGAAAGGCATAGAAAACTATGAAATGCTCAACTTGACTTCTAGTTGTGGCTGCATAACAACACCACTGTTTGTGACAGTACCACATATTTGAAATATCTGATATGGCCAGCACATGACTTTTCCACTATAATGCAATCTATGTACCTTTTTCACAGTAAAAAGAAGATATTTAAGAGCTACAGTACAATGTTTGTAATACTGAATTGTACATTTGGCGATTTTCCGGATGACAACATGTAAAACTATTTCGAAGCACCCAATCAACTTATATTTCGCACAACTTTAAACTGACAAAAATCAATAGGGAAAGCAGTAAACTCCATATATTAATTATTTTAATAATAAATGTGCTGTATATTTACACCGAGGAACAGGAATAAGACACTCTCAGAACTCAATTACATTTTTACACCTGCAGCGTCTTTACGGCTTTATAGCTAGCTGTCTTCACCTCTCACAGATGTTCCGTTCCACATACTAGACTGACGTCATTTCGGTGAACTAGATTTGTATATGCCACACAATTCATTAATGTGGATTTAAATTCGTTAATTTAACGTCATTTCCCCGATTTTGACGATATTTTCGTTTCTCGACCCCGGATGAGAAATCCGATATACGACCCTGTTAGATTTTATTCTGTGTACCAGGGCTCTCAAAGTGGGGTACGTGGTACAAATTTTAAGATCACGCAGTGAGAGCTATAAAGTCGTTAGAGATAGTAACGAAGCCGCTAAGTTGGCAATACTTCTACTGATTAAATTCTGAGATTTGAAGAACGAAGCAAGCGTTACAGTTCATTTCCTCTCTCCCTCTTCCCTAACCGTGAGCCAAAACAGTCAAAACGTCCAATCTGAATGAGTAAAAGTGACTGCCTTATGTATTTGTTGTGATTCGTCTCTTATTCGTTGAAAGTTATCTTTAGTCTTCGGCTTACTGTGGAGGTAAATGAACGTATTTCTAGCGTGTCTTGAAAGATGTATAAATTAATAATTAAGACTGACTGCCCACCAACATGTTTATATTTTTCTAAGATTTGTTAAATTGTTTACGTCATTTTTGTGTGTATCGATACGTGCAATTTATAAATACAAATTTTAATATATATTTAATGTATTATATATTTTATTTTATTCTCACTGCTATGCTGTAGCGGTAGTTTTATCTGTCTACACAAGGGGTTAGCCGGTTACATACACATTACACATTTCTAGAGGGTACGTGAGGTATAAAAGTTTGAGAAATTCTAGCGTAGCTGACACAATATATATGTCAAGTGGGTTCCGGGAGAGCCTGCATAGGCTTTAAAAAGAACGTAATTCTTCAACACCTCCCTCCTCATGGGTGGGAATTGAAAAGTTATTTCGTTAGATTCTGCAGTAACGTCAACAACAAAAAAAAAAAAATGAGACGAGGTGGGAGAGCAACCAAACATTTTATTTCCCATATCAGCAAATATCACTTCTTTGAACTTCAACGGACTTCAAAGGGTTTCTGGGTGGTTATGACTCCCCTCGACGACGACACCAAGGTTTTGTATCATGGTTGATACTATAAGTGTGCAGAGATTCAACTTTCTAGGTTACAGGGGGGGGGACCTTCTGGAGAACTAAGCTATACGATTTTTATATAGATGCAATACATTTCTTCAAATCAGTAAATATCAATTTGTTGTAGAGTTGTAGATAAAAACTTAAATGTGCATGAAATTTTAGTGAATTTTATGGGGGAATATTTATAGATTTCAGAACACATTTTTCTGCATTAAATTATGATCTAATGACTATTCAAAAACTAGTGAAGCTTTGGCCTAGGGGATAATTTTATACTTTTTATTAATTCTCTATTCTTGTGCTCTCCCCAGTGAGAGTTTAAAAACTCGGCGCAGATACTGGAGAGCGATATATAATGAAAGAATCAGGCTATGCTCATGAAATTTAATTGAACGAAATTTCAAGATGTTTACTGATTTTCAGTGAGATAAAGTATATAAAAGCTCTAAATTATGTAATTATTTTCCCAAAATACCCAAATTTTATTATTTGTAGCGGAATGCATATGGTGGACGCATAGACTTTTATTATGTATATCGATTTCTGGATATTGCTGAAACGGCAAACCTCGAAAGCTAATATAATATGAAGTGAAAATAAATTCAATATTTTTTTACAAATTACATTTAAATTTTGAAATTTCTTTGTTTATAATTAAATTGTTAATTTTTAAACATTTAAATTTTGAAACTTGTTCTCATTCAAATGATTAAATATTCAAGGCATTTGAAATATAATTTAAGATTAGAGAGGTTTTTATTTTCAATTGGATAAATTACATGGTTGTTTTAACTGCTTTAGTTTACTTTCAACTGTTTGAGACATTACTACGCATATCCCTACGTATTGGACATCACTACGCATGTCCCTACGCATGAAACATCACTATGCAAAGACATCACTACGCATGTCCCATACACAGGACCCAGAGCATTTGGCCTTTCAAAGAGACTGATTGGCCAAAAAGTATCGCGCTGTGATTAGTTAAATGCGTACTTTTTTGTTATAGTTCTACGCAACAATGATTTTTACATTAAACAATAGTAAGGTTTCAACAATACGTTGTTATGAACCTTTATTTTGCAACAATGCATATTTGAAGTTGCTTATTGAAATAATTAATGTCAATATGAATGATAAAAATACTTCCAATTGACTAAGTTTGATATAGTGCCACCCAATTTAGACCGGAACCCAGTGGGGGAGGCATCCACAGGGACCGTACCCTCCTTCCCCTACCACCAACCTCTCGGAAGGACTTACGGACGCACATGTTTAACGTGATCGTACTCCGCATGAACACGGCGGCAGTTGTGGCAGCGTGCAAATCCAGCGCGCAAACCACCGGGCTACCGCGCGCGAAATGTGCCAACAGCACGCGGTGTTCCCAGGTGGTCACCCACCCAAGTACTAACCGCGCCCGATGCTGCCTGACTTCGGTGATCTAACACAAAAAAAAAGATGTAAAGAATAACAATCATACATAAAGAATTGATTATGGAACACTTCCCAACTGCAATGCAATGTTTTTAAACAACCCTAAAATGCGATACATTCAGCGGTAATATTTTTTTAAATTATAACTATACTATAATTATTTATTATATTTGAAATTCAGAACTTCATCGAAAAAAATGAACTTTATTCAAATGAAGTCGTCGAAATATAAATCGCCTGGCTCTCTATGTAAAAGCAGTACATATTTCATTCATACACTTTTACTAAATTTCGTTCATTCATCACAATACTACACTAATTTATTTTACTTAAAAACTTGAAACCATGGAGTTAAAAGTATTTTAACTTCACCGAAAAAGTCAATACTTAAAATCGTCTGTTCTCTATGTAAAATCAATGAATATTTTATTCATATCAGCTTTATCCCATGCTCCAGAGCTAAATAATTTTGCGTTAAAATATTCAGCCATTCCTATACAACTCATATTGCAGCTTGATGTGTTAATATCCTGCATACGTTAACATTAGGCTTCGTTGTAGAAATAATTTAAATGATGATTTTTTGATAATTTAAGCTCAAATATATTGTAATTGCGATGTTTCAGATATGCTCAAAAATGAAGCTAAAATGAAGCGGCTTTAGGAAGAATACAACACTAAATATAAATTAAAAAGGACTATAAAAATCACTATTTTAACACAAGATGGATACCATTGATCATTTAAACTCAAATATATTGTAATTGAGTTATTTCAAATATAGATGCACAGACATTGGGCAAAAATAAAGTGGTTTAAGGACGGGTACAACACTAAATATAAATTAAAAAGAACTTTAAAAATCACGATTTTGACACAAGATGGATGCCGTATTTTATTTTGAAGTGGTTCACGTGATCTCTTTATATAATATGGGTATAATTATTATGTCAATTTTTACCGAATATATTTTGCTGAATTTTTTTTATATATTTTATGGGATAATTTGAATATTTCTTTATATAATTTTATATATTTCTTTATATATTTCTTTATATAATTTTAACTTCGCTTAAAAAATATTTGAAAAATTAGATCTCTTAGGATTCAATGTATTTCATTTTTGCAATCCGGGTTTAATCCAAAACTAATTAGGTGATATTACTCATTCCCATTCCCATATGTTCTACAGACCGTCTGAAGAACATACCAAAATTCCAACATACCAATGTCTGCAAAGAGGGATTGAACTGTTTGGGATAGGGCATGTCAAATACTTGTCTTTTTGTGAGGTTCTTCGTTTGGAATGGACGCTGTCCCATCCGTAAGAAAAATGTTAATTTAAATATTTTTATAAACAGTTTTGATTAACAATGTCATTTAGAACACTAGGAATTTGCACATTATTACGAATTTTAAGTTTCTGTATTATGTATATTCCGTCAGAAGAACCGGTATATTGTAGTTGTATTACAAATTTAAAAAAACTTATACAGAACTTGTACTTTAGATTCATCTAGTGTATTTAATATTCCATAAAATATATTTACAATTATAAATATATTAACGCAATTTCTGAAGTCAAATAGTGCTAATGCTTGGAATATATTTTTCAGGGAATATATTTACACGCCTCAAGGCAATCGTATCCACAATTCCCTTGGGGATATTTGATTTTCGGCGATGTCTACGCTTTCCAAGATTCTGTAGTCTAGCATTATTTTACCTCCCTGGTTTCCAATAAAATGTAATCTAATGCTAGACTTTGCTTAGTATTAGGCAACAGTGTCTGTCGGCATTGTACCAATTATTATCTATAAAAATTGTGCTTTATGAAAATAATGCCATAAAACATTCGTATTTACTTTAATAAAGTGGTTTTTTCTATCCCTTACGTATATAAAGAGGATAGTAGGCGATATAGTTAAAACGCAGTATATTTATTTCTTCGTATTTGAACAATTTTAACTTTTTCGTGCTATAATAGTTTTCTAAAAATTTGTCAATTTAATATTTTAAAGAATGTGGTATTGAAAATGTCCTTAATAATTCCTTGCACTTTTTAAGCTAATGTTTGTATATGCTTCTGTACTAAATGCATATTTGACTATTCTGTAATCTGTTAATATTAAGGTAGTGGAAACTTAGAACATTGTATATAATATTTATAAATACATGTGATGCTTGGAAATAAAGTATAAGAAAAAGTAAACGTATTTTTGAATTTTTACTTCAACTATTGTTTTACTACATACAGGGCACATAAGAACGCCTTTAAGCACACCGATACCTTTATAAAGAAACGTCCTTGCTTGAAACGTTAACTCTATCTACAGTAAAATAGGTGACACTAAAATATTAAAATAGGTGACACTTGCTTGACACGTTATGTGTATCTATAGTAAAATAGGTGACACGTAAAATATTAAAATATGTGACACTTGCTTGACACGTTATGTCTATCTATAGTAAAATAGGTGACACGTAAAATATTAAAATATGTGACACTTGCTTGACACGTTACGTGTATCTATAGTAAAATAGATGGTACGTAAAATATTAAAATAGGTGACACTTACTTGACACGTTATGTCTATCTATAGTAAAATGAGCATGCACAATCGAATAAAAGAGAGTACAATGCCCCTAGAGGAAAATTTGAAAGTTAAAATGACGTGCTCGGAAAAAAGCACGGAGACAAAATACAATTACAATATTGTTGAGAATTTTATCATTGTTGCTGTCGGGGAGCGGGGGGGGGGGAGGCATTTTGGGGTTGTACTTCAGATTTCTGTGCCTGCAAGTGATGTTTATTTTAACATTCCTGAATAGGAACCATACGCTAATATCCCCATAGTGTCAAATAGATGGCGTCTGTAATATATTTTTGTCGATGCGTAATCATTGGAATATACCTCACAACTTTGTAGTTGGCTTTGTTGCCTATTTCGTTATCCTATCTTTTAAAATTCTCTACTAGGGGCGTTACAATCACTTTTTTCAATCGGCCATAGTCCCGTTACTATTGATAGTCCTAACGCGTGTACTCATGATTATTTTCTTAAAAAATTATTTGGGTGCTTAAAAACTTCCATAACCTAATTAAAAATAAAATATTTATTTATAACTAATCGAGATAATTTTTCCTTGTTGACTACGCCTATTGAACCTAGTTTAAGATATCATGAAGATTTTATAACAAAAGCATTTACCTGAAGGGCATTTGAATACAGATCGAAAAGCATTGGAAAGTATTTAAAACATTGACAATAAAATATTATGAATGCCGTACACTTACAAACAAGTTTATAATTTCGATGATACATTTAAGGTGAAAAAAACAAGACAAATATTATCTAATAAGTCTCCCTAGACAGTCATATGGGATAAATAATTCACCACAAGTAGTTATAAGTAAAACATTTATTTATAATTATTCGAGGTATTTTCCTTGTTAACTATGCCTATTGAATCAAGTTTACGATATCATGAATATTTCAAAATAAAAGCGTGTGCCGGAAGGGCAGTTGAATACAAATCGAATAGCATTGGAAAAAATCTGATGTGGGCAGCACATGACTTTCCTTATATAATGCAATGAATTTACTACTTTTACAGTAAAAAAATATAGATTATTTTTATAGTAGTTATTTATATCCTTTCTAAGATATTATATTTCCGTCAGAATCGTCATTTTCCATGTCGTCATCATCAGTGAGTCGTCATTGATTTAGCGTTGTTTTTATCCATTTGGCGAGTTTTTCGTTAATTTAGCAACATTTAAAAAAGTCGCCAATTTGGCGACTTTCCACCAAATTCGTCACCAAAACCTCGCCAAGCATTATGGACGAAGAAATAAGTTATTCTTACAGCAGGTAAATGACGATTGGCGTTCAAATACAAAAGTATTACTCAAAGTATCTTTTTTCATGAATGGAACGAGGTAGATCCACGAGAATGATGTCACCCAATTTATCGCATGGTATTACATATGAAGAGTGAACATGTTGCTCAATAGGAAATATTTTTTTTTGATTTTATATGTCTTTTTGATAATTTTCTTGAAAAATGTACAATATCTCGAGAACGGTTTATGTTAGCTTTCTAAAATTTATGCCAATCGTTTTCTAATGAAAAATAACATAAGAAATGTCGTTTTGAGTAACTTTATTAGCGGTTTCGATTTTTTGACGATTTTTTTAAAATCTCACTTAAAAATTTAGGGGGTTGTGAACATTCGATTGCGTATAAAAACAATAGGCTTCCAGTGTTTACAAATTGTGATATGTGTACCAAATTTCGTTCGAATTGGTCCATTCGTTCGTCAGTTATCGTCTCCACAGACCCACACACACACACAGGCATCACTTCATAAAATGTTTGATTCGTGATCAGGGATGCTTGAAACGGGCTCTCCCGTCGAAAACTCGAATTCGAATTTTCGACCCCGTCACAATACTATCCTTTTACATTATGTATATATGGAAAGTAAAAATTTAAATGTTTGACACTAAAATATTATGAAAGTCATGTGTGGTAGCGGTCTCAGAACCAAATTGTGGGAAGAGATTCCGCTACGCACAAAACAGCCAGTGATCGTATATCACAACAAAAACAATATAGAAATTTATAGTGGTAATTATCATACTTGTAAACAACAACCCAGGCATTATTTAGATGAGGTTTTCCCAGTCTAGAAGAATTATATTCTAGATGGTATTCAGTGAGCAAAGAACATGAGGGAATACAAAAAAGAAGGCACATTTATCAAATTAAACAAATCAAATTTTATTCAATCATTAGCATTTATTTATCAATATTCATTTACTTTCAAATTATTATTCAGAATGATTCAGAGCTTCCGTTATCATTAAACATTTATCATTCAAATTATGCTCTGCTCAATAATATTTCAATAATTATATATTTCAATAATATTTCAATAATATTTCGTAAATTCAACAATGCTAGTATTATTCAAAATCAACCAATATTTAGTGTGCCTGTATTGTATTAATTTGTGCCATATATTTCAGTTGGAACTTCTGGTTCCAATTACAAAGGGATTACCTGTACCGTTGATCTAAACCAAAATTTCACAGAAAAGTTCAAGTTCGGAAACACTACTTGAAGGGAACCGAATTAATTTCCAAAACGAGTGTCCAGGACATCTCAAAATTCAACAGGGCTTTACGCCAGATAATTCCAAGGAGATCATCCGTGCCGGTACACTCCAAGGAACAATCTCAATCCACAGTAAAAATCATCCTGGAATAAAAAAAGGTAAATTTAGAATTTAAATAAAGAAAGTCGAATCTTCTCCAGGAACTTCTTCATCCAGGCTCCAGGAAATATCTCCATCCGAGGAAAATTAGCCATTTTGGCCAAAACCTTTGTCTTAAAAGTTTAAGACAAAATTTCGATGCGATTTCTCCAAACGAAACTTCCAAGCCGAATCCCCGGGTCTCAAGAGTCCAGCAAAAAGTTCTCCTCAGCGCAGCTTCCTGATTGGCAGGCAAGCGCGCCCAGCAACAGCCTTCTCCTCAGACCACACGTCACACACCCAGGTGAGACAGAATTCCTGGCTCGAGCCAACGGATCTCGACGAAACACAGTTTTTAATGCAAAACCAATCCAGACAAGGCCTACCGAAAAACCGCACAGGCACGGAAGGAAAGAAAAGTGTTTTTCTCACAGAAAAACACGAAAGGCTCATGGCGCGCAGAATTGCGACATGACACATGTCATATACTTACAATTGTGTTTCTAATTTCGATGATACATTTAAGATGAAAAAAGACAAGACAAATATTATCTAATAAGTCTTTCTATACAGTCCTGCGATCAATTGCAAAGTTTTCTCCGCATCACAAAAAGTTACTTTCATTTCGTCTCTTTCGCCGTATATTTTAAGGATTAATCTTGCCGGTGCATTCGTAGTCTGAAGACATGCTTTTCTAAGTCATCATTTGACCAAATTGAACTGTCGGGTCTAGGAGATGGATAGGGGGAAAATGTGGTATTGGGTTGTTCAACTGAATCACAATAAATGTAATTGTATCAACTAAATAAAAATCTCTCAAGGGGGAAAAAGGAAGGGATCAATCTCAGTAAGTCTCAATATTGAAATGGAACAAAATATATTGTATGTGTAGAGAATTTTCTATACAATGTTCTACTAACATCCATATCACACATATGTTGAAATGAAATGTTGTAAATATATTGAATTATAGTTACAAGAATAAAAGACAACTAGTTGCATGGAGATCGTTGAACAACTCGGTGTCATAATAAACAGAAAGGAACGTATTTAAGGGGGAGTTGAGGTTTCAGTGATCGCCCTATCCGCATACACACATATACACGTATACACACATATACACGCACACACATATACGCAGACACATACACGCAAACACACTTGCAAATAGATACACACAAGACCATACACACACAAGCATATACACACACATAAGCACATACACACAACAAGCACATATGTACACACACAGGCACATTCAAACTCACGGAAGCACATACAAACACACCAGCACATACACACAAGCACATACAAGCAACCAAGCACATAGACAAACAAGCACACACACACAACCGTTTTTCCTCAAAATGTTCAAAATTATTGAAACGTGGTTATTCGCCAAAATTCGAATATGGGAACTTTTAGATAAAATGTACTTTCTCTATACAATAGCATGAGGAAGTAAGAATCATTCAACAGAAATATATTTGAATAATCTTGTGATATCAGTAAGAACGTTTTGTCCCCTACACAAAATGTTACTTTGGTGTTATATCTTCCGAAGTATATTTTACGGATTTATCTTGCCAGTGCATTTGAAATCTGAGGACGTTGGTCTAGTAAATTTATCACCCATAATCTACCTAAATTAAATTGTCGCAAGCAGTTTATTGATTGAAGTACAAAAATAGTATTTTTTTCTTTCAGGGAATCAAGGAACGGGCTGCTGTAGCCAGGGTAAAACATTTTATGGGAAAATGCTAAGGGATAAATTCAAAAAGCTGTCAATCTTGAAATTAATCGTGTTGACGAAGTGACCATAGAATGTTCTACATAGAAAAATTTTTTTCTCTCATATGCCCATGTTAAATTCTTATACATAAAAATATATTGAGAATTGTTAAAGAAAAATAAACAAGAAAGACCAATCATACATAAATCATTGATTTTGAAACACTTTCTAACTGAAATGCAATTTTATCCAAACATCTTTAAAATGTAATGCATTCAGCGCTGACATTTTTTGAAGTATCACAGTATTACTACTTGAAAGCTTAAAAACTCATCGCATAAGACAATGCTAGTTACACAAAATGAATTTTATTCGAATCACGTCAACGGAATATAAATCATCTGCCTGTCTAAGTAAAATCAATGTATATGTCATTCATATGACTTATATGACGGGAGGCATTTGAGGTTGTACTTCAGATTTCTGTGCATGCAAGTGATGTTTATTTTAACATTCCTGAATAGGAACCATACGCTAATATCGCCTGTAATATATTTGGGGGGGGTAAAAAAACCCGGGTTGAAAAAATGAAATACGTTGAGCCCTATGGGACCTAATTTTTCAAACATTTTTTAAGCAAACTTAAAATTCACTTATTGCTTCGAAATTTTTAGAAAATATTCATATTAACCCATAATACATATAAAAAAAAATTCAGTAAAATATGTTAAGTAGTTTTTAAATTAAAAATTATTTAATATAGGGAAAAAACAAATTCAATTAAATAATGACTTTTGGGATATCCTCCAGAAAAAAAAATATATATATATATTATATAATAAATATCTTTCCAAGAATTTAATCATTTAGTATATGATTGCCTGTCAAAGGCATTTTTTTCGTAACACGAGTGTATATCCTTTAACGCAAACTTAGTCTGTAAACTTCAAACTGTAAAATTGTAAACTTAATATTTAAATTTGTACCTATCTGAATTTCTTCATCCTTTACAAACTGTAAACTTTGAACTTAAACTATATTCTTAATTTGTTAAAACTTAAATTTCTTGTAAATCGAAACTCTTGTACTGCTTAAACTGCAAGATTCCCTATTGGCCCGTCATCTCCTTGCCCCCGCCCTTCCCTTCTCTTTCAGCCACCACAGCTCAGTACCCAGCCATGCAGCCACTCCAAGCGTCACCCCCGGTGACGCTCCAAGACGAAGGCGGCACTCCATCAGCCGCCTGACTACGTCACAGCACCCTCTCAAGCAGATGAGTGCATATTGCTATTTGGAAACTTACTGAAATACTTACATACAGAGACATTGCTATATTCTGATGTGGGTAAAGGGACCTTCGGTCCCATGGTAGCCCGGAAGTAAGCGTCTTGGCTTGGCTTTAGTATGTGACAGAGGCTTCACATTTTAAAATAAATTTGATAGATAAAAAATTTTCAATTTTTTTTAATTTTATATAACTCTTCATTATATACTTATTTGATGGCATTTTTAATGCACTTTCCTACGTCCTAGAGAGTTGAAATTTGGTACACAGCTTAAACTTGTTGAACATTTTATTCGACAAAAATTTGGTGGATTAAATATAGATCATCCATCTTTTTCGAAATGGCCTGCAAATAATCCCCGTTCATTTCTACAAATCATTGTTGTTATATTTTTAAAATTCTGATGTGGGCAGCACATGCCTTTCCCTGCAGACTCATATTCACGTTCTCTATATTTCTTCAATAATAATTTGAGTTTATCTGCACAAAATAACAGCCATAGGTATTTTAAATGACCTTGAATTTGCACGTTAAACTTAAATTTGGTTCTCATTTGATAGCTGGACTTATTGTCAAAGGTGGCGTAGCGAAAACGCGAAAAAACTAGAATATCTCAAGAACGGCTAGCTCTAGAGTAATGGGGTTAGTCTTATTCTTTTTGTTTTCAAAAATCACGTATAAAATAGGAATTTAATTGATATAATTGAGCACACGCAGTCTTTTATTTTTATATTTAACGATTTTTGCGGTCCATTTCTCAAAAATAGCCCGTTCCTTTTCCCGAATCGTACTAGAATAACCTACAAATGATTTATGTTCCAAATTTTGTTGAATTTGGTATATAAATCACTTGTAGGTTATTGAAATATTATACACCAAATTTTGTTAAATTTGTTCCATTAGTTTTTAGCTAGAGTGGATAAAGGCAATTTCTGCCGGCCATTTCGCAAAGAAGGCAGATTCTTTTATTACGAATCGTACTATAATCTAATGACCATCAGGATTTCCCACAAAAAGCATACCTACCAAATTTTATGAAATTCGGTCCATAAGTTTTTCATTTAGAGTGGATGTAATATCCTCACAGACACACATAAACATACACAGATACACCCTTACACACACAGACGTCTTCCTAAAAATAGTTTTTTCGTGTTCTAGAAGTCCCAAAACGTGTAGATCTTTCGAAAATTCGAGTTCCGATCTTCGGCACGATTCCAATACTTTGAATACATACACACACATACATTATCTGTGTATCTGTATATTATCTGTGTATCTAAATTCCGTGCCTATGCAATTACAATAGTTGTGATTTTAATGATCCCTAAACTTCTATTATTTCTTCAACGAAGCCTAATTTTAACATATGCAGAATGCAAATATCTCAAGCGATTGTAAGGTGAGTTACATAATTGCTGAATTTTTTTCACACAAAATTATTTAGCTCTGGAGTCTGGAATACAAGTTATATGAATGAAATATTCATTGATTTTGCATAGAGAATCGGATGATTTATATTTGGATACATTTTTAAGTAATAAGTATAATAAATTACTGTAGTACTGTGATAATGTAAAAGATATCACCACTGAATGTATCACATTTTAGAAATTTTTAAATGAAATTGCATTTCAGTTGGAAAGTGTTTCATAATCAATGCTTATGCATGATTGATCTTTCTTGTTTTAAAGAGCTTATAGTTTATCAGTGGTGAGTATAATATGTCTTTATAGGTTTCTTTAATACATCGAATTCATCTTCTTAACAAAACCTACAGATATTGATAATTGAATCTAAAAGAGCATTTAATAATTTCGGCAATATTATATAAAAACGTAATTTTGACAGTCTTACTGTTTAGTTGATTTTATGTGCAATGGCATTAAGGATCTTTAAATAAACGTTATGGTTGTTTAAATGAAAAAAATAATTCATTCATACATATAAAAAATTAACTGCAAGTGCGATAAATAGTAACAATTTCATCAGATTTTTATTTTCAACAGAATTCTATATTAACAAATACGAGTATAAGCCTGTGGATTTGCCCTATATACATCATTCAACTGTGAGAAAGTTGAGTGGAAACTTTCATTACAAATATATATAATAATAAAGGAATATGTTTGTATATATGTGTGTGTGTGTGTGTGTTGTGTAGGAAAATCTAATCATCGAACGAATATGAAATTTGGCAGGCATGTATTTCAGGACCCGGAACGATACGCCTCGGCAAGATCTTATTATAATTTTCTAGTAGTTATTTTATATTTTATCAAGATTTTGACGATTTTCAAAAAATCGGTTCCTTAGTTACCGTAACTAAGGAACAATTACAATAGATAATTAACTTGCTTTTCAATTTAAAAAAAAATCGAAACCGATGATGTGCTTAAAGAATTTTATTGGTCTTTTTAACGTTTGATTTTATATTTTTCATCTGGTGGTCAGAAATTTTGGTGTCTGTCTTATTGCAAAAAGTTTGTGGTAATCTTTATCAGAGCGAGGGACACCCAGGGTACCCCCGGACACCCAGGGCATCCCCCTAGCTACGCGTATGCTTACGGAAAATAATACCACATCGTTTTCATGTAACATCATCGGGAAAGTCGATAAATTGAACTCTTTCAGAAAAATTGTTAACGAAAAACATGTTATAAATAAGAGGATATTCTTTCAAAAATATGTACTTTGTGTGTGTTAAATATGCAATCTCCGAGATAAGTGGCGAGAGATATTCTGGCAGATATTCCATCTTAACACCATCAGCCTGTTGTTAACACACCATCAACCTGTTGTTAACAACACACACGCCTGTTGTTAACACTTTCCAACATAGTTGAAAAGTGTTTATGACTTTGGTCATTCTGTCTGCCTGTCCGTTCACCCGATAACCGCCGTAAAAATGACTTTATCAAAATGAAATTGTAGTATGTTGTTGGACATATGTTGAGACATTGGTCTGTGGGACATATGGAAATGAATAATATCACCCCATTAGTTTTGTATTGAACCCGAGTTGAAAAAATGAAATGCAATGAACCATATAGGACATAATTTTTCAAACATATTTTAGTTGAAGTTAAAATTCTCAAATTGCTTCGAAATTTTTAGACAATATTTAAATTATCCTATATAAAATATATAAAAAAACTTCCAGAAAAATATATTCGATAGTTTTTACAATAAAATTGAAATAATAATACACCCATATTATATGAAGAAATCATGTGACCCACTTCAAAATAAAATATAGCATCCATCTTTTTTTCCCAGTGTAAAAATCGTGATTTTTAAAGTTCTTTTAAATTTATATTTAGTGTTGCATCCGTCCTTAAACTGCTTTATTTTTGATTATTTTCTCTGCATCTATATTCCGTGTCAACGCAATTGCAATATTTTTAGTTTAAATGATCATCAAACTTTGATTATTTCTACAACGAAGCCTAATTTTAATGGATTCAGAATGTAAGCAAGTGATTTTAAGATAAATTGTAAAAGATCAATCAAAGAACAAATCAATCTTGTAGGTTACTGCGAAAATGGAGGCCTTCTTCGTCTTCGACACGAAACCGTCCGACATACCAAAAGGTATAAGGTATCTGTTTGGACGACCGGGAAGTGTCACCCAATTTAGACCGGAACCCAGTGGGGAGGCATCCAGAGGGACCGTACCCTCATTCCCCTACCACCAACCTCTCGGAAGGACTTATGGATCCACATGTCTAAAGTGATCTTTCTCCTCGTCAACACGGCGGCAGTTTTGGCAGTGTCGGGAATCGAACGAGGCCCGAGTGAGCGCAATTCCCGCACGCTAACCTCTGGGCTGTCGCGCCCCTAAAAAACTTGAGGTCTCAAAGTGACCCTAGTACGACAGTGCGGATTTAGTGGTCTCTGGGATATTGATCGTCGATGTTAAATTAAGAGGACACCAAACAACTACGCGGGATACTAACCTGGGTAAAAATAGTAGTAGTAGATGGCTACCGTGAGGTAAAAATAGCAGGAGGCGGTCAGTCAGATTGTCAATCTGACATTAGAAAGTGGGGAATGCAGAGTACTCTTCAACCATAAGAACTTGCAATTTCGTCCTTGTAGCTTAATAATAGAGTGTAGACTGGCCAGTTCGGAGATCCAGGGTTCGATTCCCGGCTGTTGCAGCAAGGCTCTTTACAAAGTTTTGAACTTCTCTGAATAAATCAGTTTCTCTGAGATGTTTGTGTATCTGTCTGTCTATGGGCAAGAAAAATTATAATGAAAAAAAAATCGTTGTCTTTCAAAAGGAAAAGTAAAGCTACGGTCAAATTGTTAAAATGTCCTTGAATAATCGCGTGATAAATTATCAACCAGTAAGAACACTTTCTCAACTTCATAAAAAGTTACTTTATTTTCATGTCTTCCGCCGTCTATTCCACGGATTTATCTTGTCGATGCATCTGAAGTCTGAGGACGTGCTTCTAGTAAGTGCATCACCCATCATTGTACCAAATTGAACTGTCGCTAGCAGAAGAATGGTTGAAGAGAAAATTGATATTTAGTTCTCCAAATGAATCACGGTAAAAACAATTGCATCCAGGGAAAACAATTCAAGAGAAAACTGTCGGGAATGATATTAATAGTGTGTCAATATTAAAATATAATTAATGAGATTGAAAATTCACTACACAACTTTTTAGTAAAATATTAATGAATATTATGACTAAGTTTCAGATATTTTGAAAATAGTTAAAATACTACAGTGTTTAACATATTCCTTTATAACTACCAGAAAGGTAATCGTATAATTTATTTCATGATAAATCTAACATTTATAGAAAACTGTAAGGAGAAACAATTAAAAAAAATTGAATGATAACAACAAAAATGGCCGTATACATGAGTGATGAGAGTAAAGTGTTGGTACAGTTTGGATTTATTTACATTTCTTTAAAAAAGTTCATACTGACGAAAATTTCAACAATAATAATGTTAAAGATATGTTATGCCCGAGTTCTAATATGGCCATATTAAATTTCTCCTCTGTATTATATTTATGGACCACATTTTGCCTCCATTTTTCTGTTTCTTACTGCTGTTACTTATTTTAATCATTTTTTATCACATTTGGTGTAACTAGCACTCAAAATTCCACAAACTTCAACTCAGTATTTTACCTAACACGTTGTTTTCATTTGGTGTTACATTCTTGACTATTTCTTTCTGAAAATAAAAAAGAGCTATTTTGAAACATCTCCTTCACTTAATAATTACATTTACGCAGCAATTTTTATTGATATATATTTTTGCTTTTCCTGCAATATGTGGTAATGCATAAGGAAAGTATTGGAATCATGTCGAAAATCGCAACTCGAGTTTTCGACTAATCTACATGTTTTGAAAGCTCTAGATTTTTAGCGTGATGTCTATGTGCGTGTCTGTCTATCTATCTGTTCAATATATGTATCCACTCTAACTGAAAAACTAATTGATCGAAAATCATAAAATTTGGTAGGTAAATCACATGTGGGTGCTCTTGGTGCTGATTATATTTTAGTACGGTTCGGTATGAAAGAACCTGCTTTTTTTTTCAGAAGTGACCCGCAAAAATTGATCCATCTACTCTAGCTAAAAATCTAATCGGTCAAATTTCATAAAATTTGTTAGATAAGTCACTTGTGGGATATAATGGTTTTGATTAGATTTTGGTAGGTTTCGGGAAAAGTAAAACCTGCCTTTTTAACGAAATGGCCAGCAAAATCTAAAATAAAAGACTACGTGTGCTCAAATGACTCCATTAAATACGTGTTGAATACATAATTTTCGACGAGGATAATAATAAGACCAACCCCATTACTCTAGGTCTCTTCTCGATATATTTGTCTTCTTGCATCTTTGCTTTAAAAAAATCTCCAGTTCCCAAATAAACACCAAATTAATTCAGTGTTACTTTGTGCAATTAAATTAAATTTAATGAATTATTAAAAAAATAAAAAAATGAATTGATGCAGGGAAAGTCATGTGCTGCCCATATCAGATATTTTAATGTAACATTTGATATTATTTCGATTTCCATGTACTACATTTAAAAGCAATTTAAATTTTGGAGCAATTTGTATTTGTCCATATAAAAATTCCATTAGATACATATTACATATAATGTATCGACTTGAATCCTTCAACACTATTCAATCTTTCAACTGGGCTTTCAATTTCAACTGGGCTTTCAATGCTAATTATTTATGAATGGAATATCTAATGCGAGGAAAACAATTTGTGTAATGTTATTTAAAGCTCCTACTGATATCTCGTCAATATTAAAGAAATAAATAAATCAAAATCAAATCATTTTTACAGGTAATAAAAGTTTTCAACAAAATTCAATTAAATATATCCAGTATTGTCTGTGGTAATGTTACACATTAAAATATTATGTTCATAGATCTGGCGATATGCTATACTCATTTATGGGAAAGTTGAAAATCTATCATGCCAGTAATTTTATTTTTAAGTTACTCACAAAGTTCATTACCCATTCATTCATTTGCTCTATTTCCGCATATATGTGTTACTTTACTGTATGTTCATTTAATTACATAAAGTGGGCAAAAACATGAATACAACTATGGATCGGAAGTTTTCTGTATACATTTAGTTGTATTTTTATTTTTACTGGATATTCTCAGGATGACGGGAAAAAGTGAAACAGAAATTGTCTAATAAATCGCTCTGAGCAATCCCGTGATAAATTGTCAATCAGTAAGAACGTTTTCTTTTCTGGATGGTACATCTGAAGTCTGTGGACGTGCTTTTAGTAAATGCATCACCCATCATACGGCGAAATTGAACTGTCGTAATCAGGGGATCCGTCGAGCTAGAAAAAGAATAGCATTGGGTCGTCTGAGTGTATTACGATAAAAGCGATTACATCCAGGCGGTTACATCTGAATATTTCAAGAGGGTAAAATGGTAGGGGATAATCTCAGCAGTCATTACTTTCCTTATATACATAGTATAACGTATAAGGAAAATATTGTGACTGGGTCTAAAATTCGAATTCGAGTTTTCGACAGGAGAGGACGTTTCAAGCGCCCCTGAACACGAATCAAACGTTTTTGAGGTGATATCTGTGTGTGTGTATGTGTGTGAGTCTGTGGAGACGATATCTCACGAACGAAATGAGCGAACGAATTTGCTACAAAAATTACAATCAATGCATACTGGAAGCTTATTGCTTTTAAACGCAATCTGATGTTCAGAACCCTACTAAATTTTCGAGTGATTTCTTGAAAAAATCATCAAAAATTAAAATATTTAGTAAAGTCACGCAAATAAACATTTATTAAGTAAATTTTCCTTAGAAAACGATTGACATAAACTTTAGAATGCTATCATGAACCGTTTTCGAGATATTGCACATTTTAAAAATAAATTTGTCAAAAAATTACATATATTAAAAAATATTAACTGTTGAGAAACATGCTCATTTTCATATGTAATAGCATGCAATAAATTGGGTGACATCATTCTCGTGCATTGCGCTCGTTCCATTCACGAAAAAAAGGACCTTGGATAATATTTTTGTACGTGAACTCCAATAGTCATTTATCTGCTATAAGAATAGCTTATTTCTCTGGCCATAACGCTTGGCGAGATTTTGGCTGAATTGTGCCAACTTGGCAACTTTTTAAATGTTGCCAAATTAACGAAAATGTCGCCAAATTTATAAAAATGACTCTAAATTAATGAAAAAGCAGACTAATTTACGAAAATTCAATATCTTGAAAAGAATATAAGTATCAACTACAAGAATAACCTCTTTTTCCGTCTGTAACGTTTGGATAAATTTTGGTGACGAAAATTCAGATATATCTCCAACCTGTTGACTTTTTAAAAGTTGCCAAATTGATAAAACAGTAGCTAAATCAATGAAATGACGGCTAAATGAGTTCAATATTTTGGAAAGAACATAAGAGTAGACTATAATAAAAACTCATTTCACCATCCGTCCGTTTATAAAGTTAAAAGACAAATTTGGCGACTACTTAAAATGTTGCCAGCGTGACAAAAATGTCGACAAATTGATAAAAATGACGCCAAATGGGAAGTAATACTTCGCAAATTCATATTTCTGTCTTATAAATGAACATACCTTCTTGTATATAAGAAATAATGTTCTCTTCGGTTGTCTGTAACACTTAGTGATGCATTTTAGTGAACTTGTCGAATAACCTCGCAAAATATCGCAAGCTTGGCGATATTTCGCTCAAGATTGACGAAAATATCGTCAAAATTACAAAAATGACATTAAATTAATGAAAATGACGCCTAACTGATGAATTAAGTATTAAAATATTTTAATATATTGACTATATCGCTCATTAAGGACGTTATCAATATTGATAATTGTTTATTTAGAGCTCGAAATATAAGTCAATTGGAAAATTTGAAATAATTTAACATGTTGTTATCCGAGAAATTTCCAAATGTACAATTCAACGATAAAAACACAGTACCGTGGATCTTATACATTATTTTTTTACTGTAAAAGGAGTCAATTCATTACTTTATATAAGGAAGGTCATGTGCTGATCACATAGAATTAGAACAAGTAAGATCATTTACTTCACAAAGTTAACGTAATTACTTTATCATTCAGGTGTTGAAGTTTTGGATATCAAATAAAAAAAAGTCTGAACATCCGATTCACATAAATCCGTACAATCTGAGAATACGGAATGTTTTATAAATTGCATACATGTTGCAATTTGTGGTATATTTATTTTAGAAAATATTTCGTTAATAAAGTTTAAAGCAGTTTTTCTTTAGTTTCACGTCAATTGTTTAGTATATCAAATCGATATTTTTTACTTTCTCATATGTAGTATATTGAGAATGTATTGTTTTCACATATATTTTCGAGTTAGATATTTTAATACCAATATAGATTTAAAGACCTTCTGAACATATTTTGACTATTTTTAACAAATATAGAGTAATGCCCGTCTATCTTTTTGTATTATTTATCTCTGTTGTCGTTTTTTTGTGTACACAATAGTGGCCATAAATATTATTGGATTTTCATGAAACTTTATATCCCACTTTGCTTTAAAAAATCTGGAACTAGATATATTTATTTTATTCCAGCGAAAACATAGACATTTATTGGAAATTATACATATTTTTAAAATGACAGCATAGGACAAAATTTGACATAATAATGCATAAAAGGATTTATTTACGGCTCAGTAATCATGAGACTTACTAGTTTCAACCATTGTTGTACAAAATAGACGAGAAATTTTGTTTTCTTATTTGTGATGTCAATAGCGCGCCCGTCAGGTGTTGTACATTGTCAGGTATGATATCAATCAAAAGAGTTTTAAAGCTCTTTAAGATGAAGAGTCACATGCTACAGTCGTAATAAATTGGAACCACAATATGTATTTTTTAAATCTATACGTGTAAAATTTGAAAAATAAAATGCATTCTGAAATGAGAAATTCGAGTTGAGCTACACTTCAGTTAATTAAAAATGCTTTCAAGAAAAGTACTGCTTATAAGGATAACATCTCCTTTCACTTTTAGTTAATAATTTAGTTTTATTTTATGTGAATTTTTGTCTTCATGAATAATTTAAAAATTAAGCACTTTGTATTGCGAAGCTAAAAAAGGATCATAGGTGTCTTTTTCTCTAAACGGGCTTTAGTATATATATTTATTTTAACTTAGTGTATGTATTAACTTAGTATATATATTTATTTTATATATGCAGATTATTTCTTTAGAGAAACCTCTACCCATCATCGAAATGAAATTTTAAAAGAACTTTCAATTCAAATTAGTTATGAAATACTATCACAAAATGCTCTCTTTGCCAACTAATTGTTAGGGACACAATTTACTTTCCACACAATATCGTTGTGTACTGGGAAAATATCGGAATCGTACCAAAAATCAAAATCTAAATTTTCGACGGATCTACACATTTCTGATACTCTAGATCAGGAATAAAATATTTTCCATTACTTTAGGATTTCCATTAAAATTCCATTACTGTAGGACGAACGGTTTATGATATGTTTAACTTTTTCACTGGCTTTTTAAAATTTATCCAGTCTCCAAGTGAAAAGAAAAATTGCATTTAAATTGCGAATTTGGTATATTTGGTTTCACTTTAAGTAAGTATGTGTGCTATTTTTTGCAATTACTCACACATTCAAATTAATGCATTATGTTAGAGAAAATGTATTTGGATTTTGCAGCGAAAGTCATGTATTGCTCACATCAGATTTTTTGTAATGACATTGAACGCTTTCACGGATATATTGTCGGTGCTTAAAAAATAAAAAGATGAAATTTTATGCATAAATTATATTTTATTCTAGTTTATATTATTATACCATTATGTTACATAATCTTCATATATATGCACATATTTTAAAATGTATTAATACAAATAATTTCGTAATGTGTATTTTTTATTATCACTCAGATCTGTCTTCATTACTTAAAGGAACAGGGAGAACTAAAACAAAAACCATTTAATAAATTTCTTTAGATAATCCAGCGGTTAACTCTCGGCCAGTAAAAACACTTTCCCCGCTGCACAAAATGTTATTTTAATACCAGGGCCTCCCTTGGTATATTTTAGGGATTTATCTCTCCGGTGCATCTAAAGTCTGAGGACGTAATTTTCGTAAATGCATCGCTCATCATCTGGCAAAATTGAACTGCCGCTCGCAGAAGATTGGTTGAGGGAAAAAATTGGCATTTGTGGTTGTCCGGATAAATCACTATAAAGACGGTTGCAGGGGAAAATATTTGAAGGGGGAATTATTAGGGAATAATCGAAACAATGTCCCAAAAACAATGTGAGTTAATTATTGTAAGAATTCTTACATATCCGGATTTTTTTTAATTATTAGATACTTTCAGAAATGTTTAGATACGCTGCGTTACAGACAAATGTGTAATTTTGTTCAAAAAATAACCTTGCACGATATAAAATTAGTAAGATGAAAACAAATGTGTTTTAGATAAAAAAAAACATAACATTAAAAGCTATATTTGCATGAACGCTAAAATTGTATTTGTTTTATAATATTAGCAGAATGATTAAATCTCAATGTTATTATATGTTATTATATAAGCAATAGACAGACATTTTGAAGAAAGTAGTAACTTTGGAGGGCAAAATATAGTATAATATTAACAAAAATAAAATGTTAAAATATAATACATGTTAAATAAAAATTTTGAAATAGGATATTTTAACATTAAATTAACAAAAATAAAATGTTAAAATATAATACATGTTAAATAAAAAGTGTTAAAATTGGATATCTTAACAATAAATTAACAAAAATAAAATGTTAAAATGTAATATATGTTAAATAAAAAATATTGAAATAGGATATTTTAACATTAAATTAACAAAAATAAAATGCTAAAATATAATACATGTTAAATAAAAAATGTTGAAATAGGATATTTTAACATTAAATTAACAAAAATAAAATATTAAAATGTAAACAAAAATAATTGTTAAAACTGAACAAATTTAGAAATTTTTACATAGTCCACCAGTTTTAGATTGCAGATTCTTCATTCAAATAGACATCGTTAATCGAGCGTTGGCGATAAGAAAAGAAACAAATGGCGAAACTTCGAAACTAACGATTGGTATACATCTAAAAAATCATGCCGATTATTTAAAATATAATATTTTTTTTAAATTCTCGAATACGTGTAAACTCCCAAATGTACAGTACCAAATTCATACACAACCCGATTATCCGTTTCGGTATTTCGGTAATGAATAAAAGTTTATAAAGACTTAATTGTTATTGTTATGTTACCCTTTCAAACTTCGTTTGTAGTATATTTTTATTTATATCGTTACATTTATATCTTAACCCTTTATTTAAGATAAACTGCAGCATGCATTTTCCGTCGAGAATTATCTTTTTAATTGCAAAATATATACCTAAAACCGAACTTATTTACGAGGTCTGGCGTGTTTAGATGATGTTGATAGGTTGATTAATACCTCCATTTTAGAATTTGCGGCAGAATGTTTCGTTTTGACATTCAGTAGGGCAGATTTATGTTTATAAGAAAAATGTAAAAAATCAACATGTAAAATCTAAAGCAACTCACTACGCTTTACCATAAATCAAGAATCCCTCTAATGACTAATGGTTTTTTTTTCTACAAATCGTCACTATAAGCCAAAAATAATAATTTTATTCTATGTAAGTTACAAAATAAAATCGATACATAGAGATAGATTGCGGGATTTTGTAAATATACATTTTACAGAACGATATATTTAGCCACGATTTAATCTATGTATCTCAATTGTGGGTGTAGGGAAACCCTGAACGGTTTAATTTTTGTTTTATGTCTGATTTTCATGCACGCGATTCTGTCATTTTACATTGAACATGGCAGTTAATTGCCTAGTGACGGCTTTCTATATCATGGTCGATCAACGATGTCTTTAATTATGCTATCATTACATTCTGGCCACGTATGTCATTACCACTACAGAAAGCAATTGGACTGCACAGCAATAAAAATCTAGTGTTGGCTAAGCATGCCTATCCCTACATGTCGTGATAAATTTAGGAATGGTGAATGTATGAAACACTTTATTTGAACTCGCTATACCGTAGATTAAGTATTTTGACAGACTGTTATGGACGTTAAGTCGACGACACATGTAATGAAATTTAACAGCTTTCATGTTTTCTAGGAAATGAAATTTGAGTAGCGTTTTTCATGAAATTCCGTTCTTTTGGACAAGAACATTTAGTATTTATGATTACGTGTAATATTTATTTTTAAATGTTGGCACATAATCAGCATGGTGTTGTAATGAAATTGAATTTGCGTGGTAAAAACTGGGGTAGGAAATGAAATTACATATTTATCAAACTTAGAATTAGTGTATTTCACGTTGTGTGCGTACCTGCAGTGCTCGTCAATTTGTTCAACGTCGTCATAAAACTTATATTTTTCATTTTATGAAAGAATTGCTGGAAGAATATTATTAATTTGCACAAAAGAAATAATCCATTTCTGAAAATAAACATACTTATTCTTTAGAAAATTATCATTACTTATTTTTTAGGAAACTACCATTAATTATTCTTTAAAAAATTACCATTACTTATTCTTTAGAAAATTACTATTACGTATTCTTTAGAAGATTATCTTTACTTATTTTTTAGAAAATTACGATTAGTTATTCTTTATAAAATTACCATTACTTATTCTTTAGAAAATTACTATTACTGATTCTATAGAAAATTACTATTACTTATTCTTTAGAAAGTTACCATTACTTATTCTTTAGAAAATTACTACTACGCATTCTTTTGAAAATTACTATTACTTATTCTTTAGAAAGTTACCATTACTTATTCTTTAGAAAATTACCATTACTTCTTCTTTAGAAAATTACTATTACTTATTCTTTAGAAAATTACCATTACTTATTCTTTAGAAAATTACCATTACTGATTCTTTAGAAAATTACTATTACCTATTCTTTAGAAAGTTACCATTACTTATTCTTTAGAAAATTACCGTTGCTCTGATATTAAATTAATTTTAGACAAATTGCATTTTCAAATAATATTTAACGTTCGTTAACTAGATTTCTACTAAGAATTCTCTAAAACGTTTTAAAGGATGTGATGACGTCGGGAAATATTTTAACTCTTACAGCAAGAGAAGTAGGGCGATTGTACACAACAAGACGAATACACTATTTGCCATATACAATTGTACACAAACCTATACAATCATATACAATTTTACTTATAGAATAACCTATACAATCATATACTAATGTACATTACAATTGTACTTATACAAATATACATTACAATTGTACTTATGCAAAAACCTATACAATCATATATAATCATATACAATTGTACACAATATTTTCCATAGAACCTAGGGTAATCCATTCATAGTGGCAGAAAAAAGAAAGTTGACTCGTTCACGTTGATCCTTTCTTAGAGAAAATAAAAGAGACTCAATTAACATATGTATGGTACAATGCCATACGCACCAGATAATTACTTGAAGGATTTATTCAAAGTGACGGCCATGGGCTTCGTTACTCAGCCGATACGCCAGTTACGCCAGCCGATTACGCCAATTAGCATGCGATGTTATCACGGCAATAGCGCTAAATGGGTTCAGATACATTTTTAAATGTTGCTTGTTTTTTTCCGTAGAGTGGATGGGTGCGATGGTTGCGCAAGAGTGATTCTTCACTACTTCGAATTGCGCGCGCTTTTAATCTCGAATTGCGCGCGCTTTTAACCTCTTCTTTGGAAGTGTTTTGGCTGTGTGTCTAAAGCGCTCTCAATTTCGTTTCGGAAGAGTTACAGTTAACGCCGTTTCAGCAGTTGAACTGCTTTGCATGTTGTGCTTCTTCCAGTATGAGTAAAGTGCGACAGTATGTTCTATGGCAAACATTGTTCCTCTTACTGTGTTCATCACCCTTTTTTTCTTGCAAGAGTTTGCTGGCACCCTATAGAACATATTAGCATCATAAACCATGGCGCCATATTAAATATAATCGGCGAAAAAATTGCACCTGCTGTAGTAGGTGCAATGTTTCTGTCGGCGATTTCCCCAAATGCTGGCAGAATTTGATGTTCGCTCGTTGTTCTTCGAAAGCCATTTCCGTTTTCGAAAAATGCAAACGACTGCAGTTCACCGACACGCATTGTCTGGGAAAACCCTGCACTGCGGACCTGCTTCTTCTTTTTCACATCTCGCGTCACTTATGTCTCTCTGCCACGGTAAAATAGTTCCCCTCTCTTCCAATCAGGGTTGGAGATATCAGCACAATCTCCGAACGTTTTGATCCTACCTTGAATATATATAACTTGAATATAACACATATGTATAGAACATATAGATATATACAGAACATATTCAAATATATACGCACAAACATATTAAAAATGCTTGAATCAATTCAGGTACAACATGAACTATAAATCCTCCAATAACCGGCATTTAATTTAAAAACCATTTTCGTTTTCGACAAACGCAAACGACTACAGTTCACTGACACGCATTGTCTGGGAAAACCCTGCACTGCGGACGTGCTTCTTCCTTTTCACATCTCCCGTCACATATGTCTCTACGTCACATGAAAGTAGTTCCCGTCTCTTACAATCAGGGTTGGAGATATCAGCACAGTCTATGAACATTTTGATCCTACCTTGTATATATATAACATGAATATAACACATATGTATAGAACATATAGACATATATAGAACATATGCAAATACATACGCACAAACATATTAAAAATGCTTAAATTCAATTCAGGCACAACATGAAATATAAATTCTCCAATAACCGGCATTTAAATTTTTTTTCTAGTCGCAATACTTCTATCATATAAAGTTTTAATACTTCTATAAAGTCATATATGGTGCAGAACGCAACATGCCAGTTATTACATTGTATTCACATTATCGTGCCAAATACTCGTTGTTATGTTATTGATTATCGTTTCATTAGACGTGCCATTGTTATTGGAATAATGCAGTTTTTAGCAGAAACATATGATGTGACGTGATGGGACTATCAGCGTCAATTCTGTACCTGGTTTTTTAAACTCGTTTCTTGCAATGTAATTAGACGTAAAAATAAATTATGAGAAAAAAAACAAGCACTTCAATATCGTTAGCTACACAACAGTGGCGCACCAAAAAGTATAAAATAAATTCCAACCACACACGCAATTAAACCTATTGAATCGTTAGACAAATTCGATTCGAAACAATACTATATAAATATTATTATTATAGAATATTTATTTGCTAGAACATATTGCATGAGGAACTTTTACTTTCTCATGCGTAGTATTGAGAAAGTATTGTTTTCACATAAATTTTACATTAAGAGATTTGAATGCTAGTATATGCTTTAAGACCTCCTGAATACGTGTAGACAATTTTTAGTGTGATGTCCGAAATCTGTCGCTGATGTCTGTCTGATGTCCGTGGTCAATATCTTGTGTACATGATCGCAGCCACAAATATTAATGGATTTTCACGAAACTTTATATCCATATTTGCTATAAAAATGTCTAGAAATTGGAAGGGTTTTTCTTTTTAAATTCGAGTGAAAACTTTGAATTTTATTCAACATTTCATATTTTTTTAACATGACACAATAGGACATTTGACCAGTGGCGACTCGCGTATGCAGAGACAATGCTCCCTCTCCCTGTGGGAGAAACAATGCTCCCTCTCCCTTGCAGCCTCGCGTGCAACTTCCTATGTGCGCATGCGCACAACAGTCAAACACCACGCTGCTGAAACTGTAAAGCGTGGTGTTTGACTGTTGTGCGCAGGCGCACATAGGAAGCTGCAAGCGAGACTGCGAGGGAAAGAGAGCACTGGCTCTCCCGCAGTGCCACAGTGCCTATACCCGAGCCGCCACTGCATTTGACATAATCATTCATAAAGGGGTTGTGTATGGCTCAATGATCACTAGATTTAATAGTTTCAATCATTGTTGTAAAAAATAGCCGCGAAACATATTTTTTATTCGTGACGTCATTGGCGTCCCCTCCTTCTTGGGAAGCGAGTTACCACCCGGGTGAGTGCATTGTTAATTTTAGTATCAATGGGGAGTTTTTAAAGTCCTTTAAAGTGAAGGGTAACACGCTATAGTCGTAATAATTTGGACCCACGATATCGATTTTTAACACTTTACAACATAGTTGAAAAATGTTTATGACTTTGTTTATTTTGTCTGTCTGTCCGTTCGCACGAAAACTGCTGTAAAAATGACTTTATCAAAATGAAATTTTAGTATGTTATTGAGACAGTTTGTGGGATATATGGGAATGGAAATGAATAATATCACCAAATTAGTTTTGGATTGAACCCGGGTTAAAAATATGAAATACATTGAACCATATGGGACGTAATTCTTCAAACATTTTTTAAGCGAAGTTAAAATTCACAAATTGCTTCGAATTATTTAGAAAATATTCGAATTATGCCATAAAATATATTAAAAAATTCAGCAAAATATGTTCGACAGTTTTTTAAATAAAAATAAAAATAATATTTACACCCATATTATATAAACAGATCACGTGACCCAATTCAAATAAAAACGTGACTTCCATCTTTTTTTCACAGATGTTCCGTGATTTTCCGTGGTTTTTAAAGTACTTTCAAATTTATTGAGTATTGCATCCGTCCTAAAACCACTTTATTTTTGCTTAATTTCTATGCAATGTTCTGCAACAACGCAATTACAAGAGTTTTGGAGTTTAAATGATCATTAAGTTTTGTTTATTTCTACAACGAAGCCTTATTTTAATGGATGCAGAACGTAAACAAGTGATTGTAAGTTGAGTTGTATAAGAATTGCTGAATTTTTGTGACGCAAAATTATTTAGCCCTGCAGTCTGATACAAAAGTAATATGAATGAAATATTCATTGTTTTTACATAGAGAGATGATTTATATTTCGATGACGTCATTTGAGTAGAGTTCATTTTTTCGATGAAGTTTTACGTTTTTAAGTAAAATACGTTATTGCAGTCCAGTGATAAATAAAAAATAAAAAATATTGCCGCTGAATGCATCGCATTTTAGAGATATTTAAAATTGTATTTCAGTTGGAAGATATTTCATAATCAATGATGTAAGCATTAAAGATATGATGTACGCATCAATATTGATGTACGCATCAATAAAGTTTAATAACACACTCCTACAACTTCTACAATTGAAAATTACACATTTGCTGAAAGATCACTGTAGCCCAGTGGTTAGCGAGAGAGGGGATTGCACTCGGTAGGCCCGGGTTCGATTCCCACCACTGCCAAAACTGCAGCCGTGTTCACACGGAGTACGATCACGTTAAACATATGGGTCCGTAAGTCCTTCCGAGAGGTTGGTGGTAGAGGAAGGAGGGTACAATCCCGGTGGATGCCTTCTCCACTGGGTTCCGGTCTAAATTGGGTAGCACTTTCTGGCCATCTAAACAGTTACCTTACACCTTTCTGGTAGGTCGGACGGTCTGGGTCTCATCAACAACATCTGCTGTATAAATTTAAGTAACGCTTTATACATTGTTATATCTAAATTTTATCGATTATAGCGTTTGTGTATATTTTATGTTATATCGATTATATACAAGAAACGATTATGTGCATATTTCCATGAAATAATAATTCGATAATATACCTAGAATTCTTACATGAAATATTGCATAAAGTATATTTGATACTATTACATTGAAAAACCAATAAAAAAAAATCAAGACCTAGAGTAAACAGAGTCTTTGCCGGAAAGTGCATTACCTAAATGAGAAGCAATTAAGAAGGACATGCTACTTAAGTAGAAACGGGCTTGTATTTTATCAAAATAAGCAGAAAAAAAGTAGTTCTAGTTTTAAGTAATTGCGTCTTCAGAAAAAAATCTTCCTGGCAAATAAACTAATTTTAAGAGTTTACTAACCAAGGTAATTTTGAGAGTATGGCAAGTTTTTGAAAAAAAAATCATATAGTATGTGTCGGGAAATTATATTATTATAATAAAAATATGATGTTTTCGACTCATAACTTTTTGTATAGATAAACGAATCCCTTTATTTATTTATTCATATTTTTTAACAGATATCGATTTCTGTGGAAAATTAAAATTTCATTATACTTGAGAGTAGTTTATGATACACTCTAAATACCGATATTTTATCATATCTGGATTAAAGTACTTACAGAGCATTCGCCCATTTGACAATAATAAGCTTTACTAATTCATTATTACACTACCTGGCATAGAAAAAGTAACACCATGAAGCTAAGGCGTTATGCAAATTGCGAGACAAACGCAGCTGCTCGATGTATACAAATGATCTGAAATGTAAGTAGGACAAGTGATTAGAGCACGGTATAAAAGGAATGGAAACGGCATATGAGCCAACAGTTGTTGCTGCCTCTCGTCTACGGAAACCCGTTTTCCGAGCAGTTTCTCATTTCAGGAGACACATTTTGTTGAAGAGATGTCTGGCCGTTGACTCTGGTGTCCATTTCAGCATTTGGACGATCGTGCTAGGGGATTCATTTTAGGCCAACGTACGGCTAAGTGGTCCTATGGGCGTATCGCTGCTGAAAGACTGGTAGATGCATCCACTGAGCAAAGGAATTGGAGAAGATGGATTAAAGAAGGGCAAGTGAATTGTCGCAATGGTGCAGGTCCATCCAGATGTACGTCAGCACGCTTTGATCGACGCATTCGAAAGCATGCAGTAGCGGCCCCATAAACGACGACTGTCGACATTCAGCAGAATGTGCAGGGTACATTGGATGTTTCAATATCAGTGAGAACGATTTCTAGATGATTAGCCGAAAGCGGCTTGCACTCAAACCGTCCTTTACGAAGACTGCCAATGATGACAAGACACCGTCGTGAGAGATTGCAATAGTGTCGAGCGACGAGTATCGGCTCTGTTTGTAGATTGACAGTCGATGTGTCAGAGTTTGATACGATGTGGCAACAGATCGAATCCAGCGGAGACTGTTGAACGCCATATTTCTTGACAACGAGGCTTCGATAGTGGGTCACCTCAGCTTCATAACAGAGGCACGACGATATATGAATGAGGTGCTGCGTCCGGTTGAACTACCCTACTTTCAGAGGTTTATAAAATGCCGTTTTTCAGCAAGATAACGCACGATCGAACACGGCAATCATCAGCAGATAAGATTTTTAAGGTATCCAGGTAATTCCTTGGCTTCCGCTGTCTCCCGATCTCTCACCCATCGATCATGTATGGGACGTGATTGGTCGTCGTTTGACTGCTCTGCCCCTGCTTCAAACAGAGAACGAGCTGTGGAGGATTGTTGAAGGCATATGGTGATTCATCTTTCAGGAAACTATTCGCATGCTCATAGCATCTGTTCCTCAAAAGGTTGCTGCTAGTATAACAGTAAGAGGTGGTCCTACTGCCTACTGATCACCCTGTCTATGCTATTATTGTATCGTATTATCCTTGTGGAATTAACATAACTTATTTATATATGCCATCTCTGTCTGTGTATCCTTTAACATCACACTCTAATTGCTCTTCTATGGTGTTTCAATTTCTGTGTCGGAGAGTGTATTTTTTCATTTTAAAAATAATCTATGAACGATGCTTGTAAACGTTCTATATCTATTATACAGTTGTGTGTATGTTTATTTGTATCTATTTATATATTCTATATATACATATTCCATATATATTTATATATTCTATATATATATATATATATATATATTTGTATATTATTATTATTTTTATCGATTTATAAAATTCGGAGTTAAAATGGATACAATGGTTCATAATCAGTTGTGGAGAATCGTGGGACGAAGGTAAATCATTATGCATATGTAAAATAGCTCAGTCGACGTCGACATGCGCAAAGCACCGAAGCACGTCGGAAGGAGTATAAAACGGCCACGAGCGGCATGGTCAGTTGAGGCAGAATTTCGCAATTGCTGTGGTACGGAGCGTTGTTAATAATCAAAAAGGACGAAATATGTCACAAAGACAGGACATGTTTTTGAAGAGACGAATTATTGGAATGTTGGAAGGCGGTTGATCCCAAACCGAAGCGTCCCGAATTCTGAATGTGCCCCAGTGTGTGATCTCCAGACTGGAGTTCATATTCCAAACCACTGGAGATGTTACCCGACGACCAGTACCAGGTTGGCCAAGAGTAACAACCGCTCGGCGAGACCGATATTGGGTGATAACTGCGCGACGTCAGAGGAACCGTTCTGCCAGAGAACTGGATTCAGCCCTGACAGCCGCCACAGTTTCGAGACAAACTGTTTACAGGAGACTCAGACACTTTGCCCTCTATGCCAGACGACGGGCAGTTTGCTTCCCCCTGACGTCTGCACAGAAACGCGCGCGTTTACACTGGAGTTTGGAACATCGGCAGCGGGGTGAACAACAGTGGGGCAATGTCATGTTCAGTGACGAGTCTAGATTTAGCCTGAAAATTGATTCGTGGCGTATCACGATCTGGAGAGAACGTGGAACGAGCTTTCACGCGGGAAACATCACAGAAAGACATCGTTCTCCGTTTGAGAGTGTCATGGTCTGGGCAGGCATCATAATGGGCGGCCGCACAGACATCCACATCTTTGACACGGAGTTGGTTACTGGTCAAAGATAGAGAGAAGTCCTTGAGCTTACCGTTCAATTGTTTCGAGGTGTTGTTGGTCCTGATTTCATATTCATAGATGGTAACGCGCTTCCGCACCGTACTGCCTTGGTCTTCCTTCAAACTGAAGATATCCACCACATGCAGCAGCCTGTTAACTCTCCTGATCTGAATACAATAGATCATGTGTGGGATATACTCTGGAGACATCTTGCTGCCCTCGACTACTCACCAAGCTCTGTCCGGGATCGAAAACTGCTCTTTTCGAGGCTTGGAACTCTTTGAGCACTCAACTCATCCAAACCCTCATCGGACGTATTGGAAATCGTTGCGCAGCATGCGTGCTGTCCCAAGGCAAATTTGGGACATTGAAAATTATGGAGGAGCGTAACCTACCAAGATGGTCCCTGTACTTCTCTTTTAATGCATATACACTTCCCTAAGAAAACACCTGCAAAAGGATGAGCAAGCCATGTGTCTGGGAAATATGGACAACGACCACCCAGTTACAAAGGGGCGCAGCAGGGCGCTCTTGGGGAGAGCTGACCCTTGTCCGGTTCGGCTGCACGTACACGCAAGGTCGTGAGAACCCTCGGTCCACCTGCCAGACATTAATTCTGGGGTGACCGCCATCCCCCTGTCAGCACAGCACCCAATAGCTGGACATTTTTTGGGAATATCCAATAAAGATACCAGGGGCTTTGATTGGGGGGACCAGTAAAAAACCTGGGGCTGAATTGTGTAGGAGGAGACATTTTTCCGATGATCGAGAGAGTGGTAGATTTTTCGAAAAGAACGGGGAATTGAGTTTAAGATTTCAGACAGAACGGAGAATTGGTTTGTGTGCTCGAGAGAGAAGAGTCTCTCAAAAATTACGGCTGCAGCGATGTCCGGCGATTCCTCCACCGAAGTGCCCCGTATCCAGTGTCACATCCAACGATATTCGAAGGTATGAAATGCATGTATCACATATCTAGTCTGTTGACACAGTTTTAATTAATGTCGCACTCTCTCGACATCTTGTTAAATCCACACTTGAGTAAATAGTAGGGACGAATGTAATGGCAAACATAAATGGAGATTTTAATTACATACATTCTTTAAGTATTCTTGATTTTTTGAAAATGTCCATGGAGAGTCATTGTAATTTGTTAAGAATGTTAATTGAACCAATCAAATATGTTTTTAATATTATTATTTTTTAATTTCATTTTTATCAATAAAACACTTTGTTATCGTTTTATATCATGTCCGTTGTCCTCATTTGCCACTAATTTAATTCTATGTATTTTTGTTCGACACGGCCAATGTCGGAGATGAGAAACTATACTAATTTATGCGTTCTAACAGGACGTGTGGTGAAAACCCACATAACAAAAATGGTGCCGTGACCAGGATTCGAAATAAAAATAATTGTTAAAATAACTGAATTTTTTTTTTTTGTGAATAAATTAAAATTAATGCGCGCGATAGGAAAATTTAAAATAAAATGAACTTAAAATAAAATAAAATTAACTTAAAATAAAATTAAAAATAAAATTAACTTGAATTAAAATAAAATTATCTTGAAATAAATTTAAAAAAAAAAACTTAAACTTTAAAAGTAAACTTAACGTAAGGAAATGAGGACATTTAAGAAAATAGATGTTGTCACAAGTATTATGCCATATGTATATGAAATGTGTATTTAATAAATGTTGTGTATATTTAAGAAAAAGAATTATAGGATTTAAATATATTGAGTTAGGGGAGAAAAATTGGAGAAAATTAATAATGGATGGTAATATTCTTTTGATAGCTAAATTTCTGGAAGATAAGAATTGCGTAGGAGTATGATTTTATGTTTAAGATTTCTGAGTATCAATAATTGTATTTTATGTTGCATGAAAAGTGTTGTATTTATGTAAACGCGCATTGTTCGTAGGAATAGAAATTTTGGATTAGAAAATTAAGGGAAAACTTAACAATTTTTAAAAATGACAGAAAGGGGTGATATGACGGTAACGCCTACAAGTAGGATTCCGGGGATTATTTCCTTGTTAGGAGAACTGAGCGGAAGCGACGAAAATGAGACCTCCATATTTTTCGAACAGATGGAATCTTTAAGTGAACTAACAAATTGGAACGATTTAGAGAAGCTAGCAATTGTTAAATCCCGTCTGCGCGGAAACGCAAGAAAATTCTACATCAGCTCAAAGGATCTGCGTAGCGAAACATCTTTCGACATTTTCAAGCAAAAATTCCTAGATTTTTTCACATCCGAACCTAATGTCACTACAAATCAAATTCTTTTTTCAACTGCTAAACAAACTAAGGGAGAAAATATTAAAGAATTAGCACATAAAATTACAACATTAACCTTAAACTACGTAGGTGAAACACAACTTAATGAACACACACACGCAATTATGGACAAACTCAGCCTAAGTAAATTTTTGGAGGCAGTTGAGCCCGAATATCGGAAAGAAATTATGAAAAATGACCCAAAAAGCTTTAAGGATGCGGTAAAAATTGCCCAAAACTTAGAAGCGGCCAATCTGACAACAACAGTTGAATTAAATAACATATCTCAGTACAGTGATATTCAAACATTTAAAAAGGAACAACAACAGTTTAATTCTAATTTACTGGAAAAAATAACAGAAGAAATAAATCATCTTAAAATTAGAGAAAAAAAAAATGATTATCAGATAACGAACACATATTCATGCGATTTTTGTGGTAAATTTGGACACTTTATGCAGGATTGCTGGCATTATATTAGAGAGAGAAATAATCAAGCGCACATATCATTACAGACTATTCGGAAACCAAAAGAACATTATGCACGGAGAAAGTTTTCCCCCGCCCGTTACCAAGATTATGCGGAGAGGTTTCCCAATACGACATACAATGTACCCCCAGATAGATTTTACCCCTCACGTACGCAAGACTATAGGGAGGAAAAGCGAACTTATGGAAACGAATATGTTAATGAAGGAAGAATGGGTAGCCAGAAATATACACATAGGAATGGCGAACGGAATTTTGAGGTTCCGCGTTACAAAAATGATTTTCAGAGACAAAACCAAGGTAAATTTAAATATACGGATAACCCGGACAGATACGCCAATGACAGGAATGATTTTAGACAGAAAACAAATTTTAACAAGCACGATTCTAGACGAAATACAAATTTTAACAGAAATTTAAACTAGAAGGGGAGATTGAGAATGATCGTCAACAAAGGCGTAGAATTAGGGTTCAGTCTCCGTTAAATAAAAATAAAATCCCTGTTAGCGATAGAAATTGCATAGAAAATAATTCAAGAGAGGTTCAGTGCATAGATAGAAAGAATTCCAGAGAGGATAAAAATTTAAGGCATGTTACACAAATAAATATTGAGAACGAGGGACAAAATGTTGGAAAGTATGAAATTCAAATTGATAGAGAAAATTTTGGTAGTTACAGAACCCAAAATAGTGGAGAAAGAGAGGACTTTAAGGACAGGAAGGACAAAGTTGAACTTATCGCGTCAGTTGGAGATGAATTAAATACGGAATTACCCACGGTAGAAATTAAATTTCAAAACACTGAGACGAAAATTCTCTTAGACTCCGTCGCATCTATTTCAGTTTTGGCGAATGATATTTTCGAGAAAATTAAAGAAAATACTGCTGTAAAATATGTTTCAAGAGCGGTAACAATCACGACTCTTTCAGGACACAACATCGATTATACCAAGACTGTAGAAATCGGTTTCAAGATTAATAACCAAAAATTTAAGCATATATTTTTTATAACTAGGTCACTTTTCCCTCACACATATAAAGGAATTCTGGGATACGATTTTATTCAAAAACATGCAGGGGTCCTAGACACACAGAGTAACGTATTAAAAATTGGTAATACAGAAATCCCTCTAAATACCCACAGTCAAAAATTACAGGAGGATCAAATTTACAATACCGTACTAAAACCTAACGTGACTAAGACAAACAGAAAAGTTAAGTTAATGCCAAACCAGACAAAATCGATTTTTGTGGTGCCAGAAATTGAAATTCAGGAAGGCACAGAAGTATTATTTGAGCCGGCGGAGAAATCATACGTAAATATGGAATATGGGGTTTACAAAATGGCAGAAACAGGCATTTGGATCAAGGTAAAAAATACCTCTCAATCAGATATAACGTTAAATAAAAACATGATTTTAGGGTCGCTATCCGAACAATTTGAAATTCAACAGGAGCAAAATACAGAAAATGACGAAAAATTACAGGACCATACAGAGATAATAAATTTAATACAAGCGACACCGGAAATTTTAGAACAGAGGAGGCGAGACATTAAACCTGACGATTTCAATTTACAACATATGAACGAAAACATGAAACAGGACTTCCAGGAATTTTTAGTACAGTATGCGGACATTTTTTCTAAGAGAAATTCAACAATAGGAGCTACGGACATAATCCAACCTAATATCGAGTTAACACATAACCACGCGATTAAATCCAGACCATACGACATCCCATATTCTCTACAAAATACGGCAAAAGCCCAGTTAAAAGATTTAGAACAGGCAGGAATTATCGCAAAAACGCAATCCAAATACGCCTGTCCAATGTTACTCGTAAAAAAGAAAAACGGAGAGCATAGATTATGCTTAGACCTCAGACTAATAAATAATATCTCAACTATATTCCCTTACCATATTCCAAAAATTAACGACATCATAACAAAATTATCAGGATTCAGATATTTTTCGAAATTAGATTTTAATAGTGCATTTACTCAGGTGGTACTAAATCCAAGCGCACAAGACATTTTTTCTTTCACTACACCTTGGGGAAATTTTAAATATAATAGGATGGTATTTGGCCACATAAGTTCGGCACCTATTTTTCAAAATATAATGGATATTGTTTTGGGAGATTTATATGAAGAAAATGTTCTGGCCTATATCGATGACATTATTATACCGGCCGATTCATGCGAAGATATGAAAAGAAAATTACAAAAAGTATTTAAAAGACTCAAAGAGAACAATTTAACACTGTCACCGAATAAATGTGACTTCTTTCTACACAAAATTAATTACCTGGGATACGAAATTACAGAAAAAGGGATAAGTCCAACGGACAGCAACATTACAAAAATTACATCTTTCCCGGTCCCAAAAACCTTGAGAAAATTAAAAAGATTCCTCGGAGTATGCAACTTTTACAGAAATTCAATTAAGGATTACGCACAGATAACGGCAGTATTGTCAGATTTAACACAAAAAGACAAGAAATTTCATTGGAACCCAGAACACGAGAACGCATTCCAAAAATTGCAGGACTGTTTTTTTAAAAAACCCATTTTAATACAGCCGAACTTTAACCATGACTTCTTCCTGAATACTGATGCAAGTTTGGTGTCTCTGAGCGCAGTTTTGCTTCAGAAAAGAGATGGAATTTTAAAACGCATAGCCTATTATAGTAGAAAATTAAATCCACAAGAGCAGAAATACCCGGCAGTGAAAACGGAACTCCTCGGCATCCATCAGGGGATTCAATTTTTTAGAAATTTTCTTTATGGCCGAGAATTCTTCATTTTGTCCGATCACCGATCCTTAGGGGACCATTTAAAAATGCAAAATCCTCCCACAATCATGCAAAGGTGGGCTCTTGAAATCGCTGAATATAAATTTAAATTTATCCATCTCCCAGGGAAAGAGAACGTTCTGGCCGATTATTTAAGTCGGGAAGATTTTTCAAACAACCGCGATGCGAGAAGAGATGCGGAACAAGCTCGTCACACTAGCCTGACGCAGGAGAGGGGCAGCGAAGACCGGTTTTCATATGTAAACAGAGGGGAACACAGCGGATTTGAAAAGAGCGAAATTGTAAATAAACAAACCAGCGGACAGTGTATCAACAATGTTGAACACAGGACACAGGATGAAAGTAATGGATATGTCAACGCAGAAAGTATATATATAAATAATGTAAATAAAATGATAGACGTCCCCAGTATTCGGGACATTTTGAGAGAACAAGATAGAGATACAAAAATAAAAGAACTAAGAGAAAATTTGAGGAGTTATAAAAATAAAAACAACAAGAATTACGAGGCATTTTATATCGACGAAGAAACAGGCTTACTAATGCATATAGGTAGATGGAAAGATCGTCCTTGGCGAGAGGATTACAAGAAGACAATTGTTATTCCGCGGGGGTTACAAAGAAATGTTTTAGCCATGGCTCACGTCACACATTCAGGGGTTGACAAAACCTTCAAACTGTTAGAAGATCGATATTTTTGGAACGGGATGTACAGTGACACCCATAATTATGTACTTTCTTGTGAGACATGCCGTGCAAGGAAGGGAAAATTACAATTAGCAGTAATGGGCAGAAATCCTACACCGGAAGGCCCTCTTCATAAAGTATCAATTGATTTATGCGGCCCTTTCAAAACAAGTGTAAATAATAACAAATATCTGCTAACCATGATCTGTCAATTCACAAAGTACCTCACAGTATTCCCTATTCCTGACATACGGGCGGAAACTATAGCGGAGAGGCTGTTAGAATGTTTTGTAGACAAAGGTCTTCCCTGGACGATCCAAAGTGACAACGGTACCCAATTTACATCAAAAATTTTCCAAGCAATGACAAGGAGGTTACAGATAATATCAAGACTCACGTCAGTTCGGTGCCCGTTTGTAAATGGACAAGTTGAGAAATCACACCATGCCATTAAAAATACCATATACACACTCACAGAAAACTCGCCTTATTGGGATACAGCAGTCCAAATTCACACGATGACATACAACGCAACGGTACATTCATCAACAGGGGAAACACCAAATTTTCTTTTCTACGGGCGGGACATACCAACACTATTCGAGTCACAGATTTTAAATGAACAGGACACAGCATACCCCAATTACATTTCAAATAAAATCACTACCATGCAAAATACTTTTAGGGCAGTAACCAAAAATTTAAATCAGGCAAAAGACCGACAGGAAGAACAGCAGTTTTCCAGAGCCAACATGCAAGAGTTAAAAATAGGGAGTCGAGTGTTTTTAGAGGGGCAAAATGCGTTTGGTACAGCAAAGTTCTCAGGTCCATACCGAATAATAAATAGAATAAACAGGTTCATATACATTATCCAATTGTGTGAAAAACCTTTCGCTAAGACACAAAGAGTCCACATAAATCGTCTGAGAGTTATCATCGATAGGAGGGAACACTTAAAACACCCACAGGAATCAACGAAAATTATGAAGTACAAATCGCCACTATTACCCACCCCAAACATAGAACCAATTCAATCCCCTCAACCGGAAAGCAACAATTCCTTCCCGTATTTCTTATTTGACGAGTTTGAGCCACAAGTCATAAGTAAACAAAACGCACGCCAATCGCAGAATGTCAACAGCCAACACAATAACGATGAACGAACGCCCCTTCCTCCTCTCACAAACAACTGCGCACCCGTACCCCTGGCAAAGAACCTAGCCGTGCCAGAGATAGAAAATGCGACTAACACTGAACATGCCATCCCTCCACATCACATGCCAGAGAGCACCAACAACGAGAATGCCATTATTTCGGACCGTATTCTGGACCAGCGTCAAGTGCAACTTGACGATTCCCCCCCCCCTCCCCAGCTTGGACAAGAGGAAAACATCGAAAATAAAAAGGGGACTGATTCCGTACAAACGCAAACAGTACAAGCACAATCGCAAGAACTGGTTTCTGATACAAGGGAAAAACACAGGGATTTCTCCTTAGTCAATTCTGCGCAGGAAGGTTCCAGAATCGGGGAGAGTATACAGGATGAAGAGAAACTTAACAAGACATCAGTACATAGGCCAATGCCTTCTCACACGTATGCTTTAAGAAGTAAGGTTAGAAAAGAATAAAAATTTAAAATAAATGTAGGAATAGGTATACAAATTTTTTATATTTTAAACTCGATATTGAAATTGTAAATAAAGAAAAATAAGGTTAGGTAAGAATTTGAAGAGAAATATGGTTTAATCTTGGAAACACGACTACAACAAATTTTATATACAAATATATATATATATATATATATAAAAAAAAAAAAAAAAAAAAAAAAAAAAAAAAAAAAAAGGACGAGAGAAAGTATACATCAAAAACTGCACGAAAAGCGCGTAAAACGGGGCGCAAACTTTAAATAAATATTGAATTATAAATAAAAGAAATTTTAAATAAATATTGCATTATAAATAGAAGTAATTTTAAATAAATATTACATTAATTAGAAGAATGTTTAAATAAATATTGCATAAATTAGGAAATTTTAAATAAATATTACATTAATTCGGAAATTTTAAATAAACATTGAATTAAAAATAAAGGAAATTTTAAATAAATGTTACATTAATTAGGAAATTTTAAATAAACATTGAATTATTAATTAGGGAATTTTAAATAAATGTTACATTAATTAGGAAAGTTTAAATTAACATGAAATTTTAAAATAATATTGGAGTGCAATTAAAGGGGATTTTAGTAATTTTAAATAACTAGTGCATTATAAACAGATGGAATTCTAAATAATTATTGCAAAAATAATGAATTTAAGTAAGACTGTAACGGAAAAGACGTTGCGACATTTTAAATATTATAAGCGAGTGATTTAGATGAAAAACGGAATAAATAAATAAAATATATAGGAATGGATATGGCGAAAATTACTTTTATGGTAATAACAAGGATTTAAATATAAGAATAAAGGGAAATTACATTAAAATCAACAAGCGGATAGTAAGGACACGGAATTTGGATAAAGTAAATAAATGTTTTAAAAATAAATAAATAAGTAAGGAATGAGAATAACATACATTTTTTTTAACATAAGGGATAGCAATGAATAGGAATTGATGACAATGAGACAGATGTAAAAATTAAAAAATACTAATACATTAATATAATAAATTTTTAAGGTTAAAAATTAAAACTTTAAGGAATATCTATACATTTTTGAGTGAAACTAGGGGAATGATCTACCATCCTAGACGTACTTATATTGCACAGTAGCAAACCATGGTGAGGTTCCTTGTTAATATGTAGCCATGCGCGATAAAGTAATTTTTTTAAGTTTTAAAATATAATGGATAAATAAAAACACTTATCCCTTTCATCGGCATACAGTACACCTTGATATATCCAAAAAGAATTCTGCATATTACACTTAAAATTCCCGTTACACATTATAAAAATAAAAAAGCACTCAAACATGTAGGTAATACACACGCTTTATCTTTCTCACACGAGGTCGCTTTTTCTGCGGGGCCACAACTGTAAGAGCACGGAATCCTTTGAAAGTCCGGAATTATCCGAATATCTAGTCTAACCTTGCCAACCCTGGGAAAACTGGTTTCATGAAAAGGGCTTGTTTACCGACGTTGACCGGAAAAGTTTATTCTGTGCATAGGTAGAAATTAAAGAAAATACTTACTGCTTACGGAATGCTTCCTGTAAAGGAATTACGAATGTAGACCGTCAAAGAAATATAAGGGAGTTTTAAAATGTAAGATAATTACGGATTTATGGCAGATAATATTCAGAGAGAACTACGGACACGAATTGGTTTATTAAAGGGAAAAATTTACAAGGAGTTTGTAATAATAATAATAAAAAAAAAAAGATAAGAGAATTATGAATTTTATTTGTAAATGGTTTATTGAAAGGAAAATTTGCAAGGAACGTATGATAAAAGTAAGTGTAAGATAATTATAAATTTTGTTAGGAAGTGGTGTATTGAAGTGAAAATTTGCAAAAATTTATGATAAGAATAAATGTAAGAGAAGTATGAAAATTTTTAGGAAATGGTCTATTAGATGAAAATTCTAAACGCTAAGGCGAGATTCGGAATACAGAATTTGGGATTATGTATATAAGGGATATATAAAGGAGAGTTAATTGATAATTTGAAAAAAAAAAATATGTTTATTGTGTTTGTACAAATTTTGAATTTATTAGGAAATGTAATATGGCATGGCAATTCGTGATAATATTGACAAAAATTTATTTGTTTGTTTTTCTTTGTATTTTCAATATGATAGTATAATGTATTTGTAAATATTAGTAAATGGTGGGATGTTTAACCAGTGAGAAAATTTTGTAGGCAACTTAAATGTTGAAAGGAATGTGAGAAAGAGAAATAAAAAAAAAAATAGATAAATAATAATAACGATAGGAGAAAGTACTGTATTTTGAAAATTGAATAATGGCGAATTAAGTAGGGAATTAGTTTTTGTAAAAAAAAAAAAAAGCCAGGGACTTAATGTTTAATGGGTATTGTAAATTCCTGAGAGAGAATTTGTGTCATCAGACTGTATGTATATGTATGCATTGGTGTATCGATAAAGTGTGTGCCTCAACTAAGATTCGTCCATACATGAAAATTCAGTGATATGATGCAGACAGTGATGTGTTGTTCTCACAAGAAAACTTTCATTTTCCCACATGTTTTACTCCACAGCGAGAAGTGATGCAGTAACGTCATCCACATACAGAGTTCCAGACTTACAATTTTCTTTGCACTTCCATCACAGTGATACGATTATTCAGTGGCGTGATTTTCACATAAACTCTCAAAGATCACAGTTTTCACACCTCCATGACAGTGAGATAGACGATGCAGTGTCGTGCTTTTCACATAAAATTTTCAAAGTCTACAGTTTTCACACCTCCATGACAGTGAGATAGACGATGCAGTGACGTGCTTTATACGTAAACTTTCATTTTACCTATGCTTATTTCACAGCGAAACTACACAGTGATGTGCTCCATCTGCAGATCTCCAAGTTCGCGATTTTCTTTGCACTTTTCAGGACACTGAACTAGGAAACAGTGGCGTGATATAGAGACGCAGACCCTCTGCTACATTTCTTTGTAAAATAACTTTTTCACACTCTTTACAAACTTTTGAACTTTGCACTTATCATCGTTACCATGAACATTCTTCCAACTTTTGGGCAGCCAATTTATTGGACTTCGAATCTCTATAGAACTCAAACATGTCACACAGAAAAATATCTTATACTTTATCTTTCCAAGAGTTTGATGACAGTCATCGGAATTATGTTACTGTTTTGTTGTATATATATATGTGTGTGTGTAAATGCGTTTACAGGTTTTTTAGGTGAATACTAGCCTATGATACCCGTGATTCTACGGGGATGGGGGTGAATGTCCCAAGGCAAATTTGGGACATTGAAAATTATGGAGGAGCGTAACCTACAAAGATGGTCCCTGTACTTCTCTTTTAATGCATATACACTTCCCTAAGAAAACACCTGCAAAAGGATGAGCAAGCCATGTTTCTGGGAAATATGGACAACGACCACCCAGTTACAAAGGGGCGCAGCAGGGCGCTCTTGGGGAGAGCTGACCCTTGTCCGGTTCGGCTGCACGTACACGCAAGGTCGTGAGAACCCTCGGTCCACCTGCCAGACATTAATTCTGGGGTGACCGCCATCCCCCTGTCAGCACAGCACCCAATAGCTGGACATTTTTTGGGAATATCCAATAAAGATACCAGGGGCTTTGATTGGGGGGACCAGTAAAAAACCTGGGGCTGAATTGTGTAGGAGGAGACATTTTTCCGATGATCGAGAGAGTGGTAGATTTTTCGAAAAGAACGGGGAATTGAGTTTAAGATTTCAGACAGAACGGAGAATTGGTTTGTGTGCTCGAGAGAGAAGAGTCTCTCAAAAATTACGGCTGCAGCGATGTCCGGCGATTCCTCCACCGAAGTGCCCCGTATCCAGTGTCACATCCAACGATATTCGAAGGTATGAAATGCATGTATCACATATCTAGTCTGTTGACACAGTTTTAATTAATGTCGCACTCTCTCGACATCTTGTTAAATCCACACTTGAGTAAATAGTAGGGACGAATGTAATGGCAAACATAAATGGAGATTTTAATTACATACATTCTTTAAGTATTCTTGATTTTTTGAAAATGTCCATGGAGAGTCATTGTAATTTGTTAAGAATGTTAATTGAACCAATCAAATATGTTTTTAATATTATTATTTTTCAATTTCATTTTTATCAATAAAACACTTTGTTATCGTTTTATATCATGTCCGTTGTCCTCATTTGCCACTAATTTAATTCTATGTATTTTTGTTCGACACGGCCAATGTCGGAGATGAGAAACTATACTAATTTATGCGTTCTAACAGGACGTGTGGTGAAAACCCACATAACACGTGCCTACTCGAGGTTCCCACACACCTTATTAAACTGCAGCATCACATTGTTTTAATCATTCCGTTTCACTGAGGTTGACACTCGTATTGTGACCCTTTTTCTTTCAACTCCTTTCTTTGGATTATAAAAGTCGTTATTATCCTTGTTTTGCATTGGTTTCTCCTATAACCCTATTACAATCGCATACAGCGTATCGTTCCATTCCGATGTAGATTTTCTGAAATTTTCACATAAACATCAACTATGCTTAACTTTTGGACATGAGCGTATATATATATATATATATATATATATATATATATATATATATATATATATATATATATATATATATATATATATATATATATATATATATATATCCATGTATATCACTATCGTTTTATATTTATATTTATATATATCTATCCATATATATCTATAAACATATAAATTGAGATATATATTCATTTATATATCTCCATCTATCCATATATAACCAAGCATATCTTTATCTCTATCTATTGATATATCTATATTTCTCTATATATATCCTTATATATCTATATTTCTACTTACCTTTATTTATTCAAATATACCCTAGTATATCTATATGTCTTCCTGTATCTATATCTTTCTATATCTTTTATTTAGTATTCATCATTTCTATATCTAATAGTGTTCATTATTTTAAATAAAATTAGTATGCAAAATTACTATTTTTTGCAGAATTTCAAAATGCAATTTTTATATAAAAGGGCAAAATGACTCATTTTGTCTTTTTGACTTCAGGTTTGTCGGTTGTTTAGACCTGACGCAGAAGATCCCACGTATCCTCGAAACACATGGCTGTTGCATGGTTATACTATTTGTGCTTAATTACAATCAGTTCTCAAAATTTATTTATCCTCTTCACAAATTGCCCTTTACTTATTGAGATTTATCTTAGTTTTACTGGAGATTGCCAGGTCGAGTAAAAGTTTAAAATAACTACTCTGATTTCAAATCTACAGTGCCTCTAAGAAACGGAAGTTGATTTCATTAAATTGATTTTGACACATTCATCTCTCTAGTTCTTAACGCTTTCCAAGATAGTTGAAAAGTGTTTATCACTTTGGTCATTCTGTCTGTCTGTCCATTCGCACGATAACTGACGTGAAAATGACTTTATCAAAATGAAATTTTAGTATGTTTTTCAAACGGTCTGTAGGACATAGGGGAATGTAAATGCATAATATTATCCAGTCAGTTTTGGATAGATCTCGGGTTGAAAAAGTTAAATACATTGAACCCTATGGGACCTCATTTTTCGCACATTTTTTAAGCAAAGTAAAAATTCACAAATTGCTTCGAAAGTTTTAGGAAATATTCAAATTATCCCATAAAATAGATAAAAAAAAACTCCATCAAAATATGTTCGGTATTTTTTCAACTAAAAATTAAAAGAATAATTACACCCATATATGCAGAGATTACGTGGCCCACTTACAAACAAAATAGGGCATCCATATTTTTCCCAGTGTCAAAATGTTGATATTTAATGTTCTTTTGAATTTATATTTAGTGTTGCATCCGTCCTAAAACCACTTTATTAACCTTACCTTCAGTATGTATAGCAGCTAGCAATCCCTAGCATGAGAATCCCTTGATTTGAAAGCAAAGAACATAAATTGTATTACGCTATATAGTTCAGCATCTGGGCCAAAGGGAACGTTACAGGTTATCAGCTGTCTCCTGAGGGATTGTGTATTCAATTGCCGTAGGGGAGAGTCAATATATTTCAAGATATTCGATATACGAACTTTATGCTATTTGTTTCTAGAGATTGGGCTGACATGTTCATTATTTTATATGTATTTTACGTTCCTGTGTAAAACGTTCCTGTTACTTTCCTGTGTAAAACTAGACGAACCCATTTTTCCGCTAAGGTATTTTTCATTTCCATACGTATATGAAATTGACTACAATGTAAAAATATGAATTATTCTTACGATGGGAATTTTTAAAGCAAAAATCTGTATTATTATTTTTCGTTTTATGCCACGTTTGAAAAGTTTCCCACTGTTGAACAGAATGAACACTGTTGAACAGAATGAACACTGTTGACAGAATGAACACTTTTCAACATAGTCGAAAAGTGTTTATTCTGTCTGCCTGTCTGTCTGTATGTCCGTCCGCTCGTACGATATCTGCCGTAAAGATGACTTCATCAAAATAAAATTTGAGGGGTTTAGTTGATTCACCCAGTACTCTCATTTATTTTTCTTATAATATAATGTTCGCCAGTTTGTCCACCAATTTTATTTATAGTTTCCAACATAGTTGAAAAGTGTTTATGACTTTATCCATTCTGTCTGTCTGTCCGTTCGTACGATAACTGCCGTAGAAATGACTTTATCAAAATGAAATTTTAGTACGTTGTTGAGACGTTTGTGGGACATATGGGAATGTAAATGAATAATATCAACCAATTAGTTTTGGATTGAACCCGCGTTGAAAACATGAAATACATTAAGCCCTATAGGACCTATTTTTTAAACATTTTGTAAGCAAAGTTAAATCCACAAATTGCTTCGAAAATTTTAGGAAATATTCAAATTATCCCATATAATATATAAAAAAATTTCAGTAAAATATGTTTGGTAGTTGTTTAGATGAAAATTAAAATAAAATATTATATGAAGAGCCCACATGACCAACTTCGAAATAAAATATGGTATCCATATTTTTTCCTAGTCTAAAAATCGTGATTATTAAAGTTATTTTAAATTTATATTGAGTGTTACATCCGTATTAAAATTTCTTTATGTTTGCGCATTTTCTGTGCTTCTGTATTTTGTGCCAACGCAATTACAATATTTGTGTTTACATGATCATTAAACATTGATTATGTCTACAACGAAGCCTACTTTTAATGGATGTAGAATGTAAACGCATTAAGTGATTATAAAATGAATTGTATAAGAATTGCTGCATTTTTTTCACGCAGCATTATGTAGCGCTGAAGTTTGGAATAAAAGTGATATGAATGAAATATGTATTGCTTAATTAAATATGTACTGCTTTTACACAGAGAGCTAGACCGGCCGTCCAATTCGTTGCTCAAGTCCTCTGGATGAGTCGGACGGTCTGGGTCTTCAACAGAGAGCTAGACGATTTATATATCGATGACGTCATTTGAATAACGTTAATTTTTTTTTGATGAAGTTTCGATGACATTTCGATGAAGTTTTCAAATATAATAAATTAACGTAGCACTGTGATAATTTAAAATATATCGGCACTGAATGTATCGCATTTTACAAATGTTTAAATAAAATTGCATTTCAGTTGGAAAGTGTTTCCTAATCAATGCTTTATGCATGAATGATCTTTCTTGTTTTTCATACTTCTGATAACAGGGTACATTTTCTGATAACAGAAAATAAATGCCGGCGCCAAGCAAATAAATGTGTATGTAAAATTTTTCTACAGAATATAGCTTTACTTCAACTGTTCCATATAAATTTCAAACTTTTATGGTCCAGAAAAAGTATATCGAGTATTACGTATACCCTGTATACCGCAAGTATACCGAATTTAAAATAATCGATAAATTGTCACGCATACAGACGCCATTATTTGAAGCTGGATGATATACGTGTTATACCATCTGAAAAAGAACCTTATTCTGAAACAAATCGATTTAAAGATAAATTACAACACTCTGATTTTTTGCACGTGTTCAAAATTCCGTACAGTTCCAATTTTTAATAAATGTACTTAATAAATCACACTTTAACAGTTTGATTTATAAATTTTTCATCCAAAAATAATTCAAATTACCCTAACCTTTACGTTAATCCCATCTTACAAAATTTAGACGTTTAATAATTCAAATGAAAAATCTACTCGACTGCAAATGGACCTCGCATTGAAAACATATAAAAACAAGAAAGACTAATCATACATAAAGCATTGATTGTGAAACACTTTCCAACTGAAATGTAATTTTATTTAAACGTCTCTAAAATACGGTACGGTGATACTGTTTTAATTATCCCAGAACTACAATAATTTATTTTATTTGAAAACTTAAACATTCATAGAGAAATAAACTTTATTCAAATGACGTCATCGAAATATAAATTGTCTGCATCTCTATGTAACTTCAATGAATATTTAATTCATACACTTTTATTCCAGACTCCAGAGTTAAATAATTTGTGTGAGAAAAAATCAGCAATTCTTATACAACTCATCATACAATCGTTTGTTTACGTTCTGCATTCATTAAAATTAGGCTTCGTTGCAGAAATAATCAAAGTTTGACGATCAGTTAACTCAAAAATAATATAATTTCGTTGGCGCAGAATATAGATGCACAGAAAATACACAAAAATTAAACGGTTTTAGGACGTATGCAACACTTTAAATTCAAAAGAACTTTAAAAATCGCGATTTTTATTCTGTGAAAAAAGATCAATGCCATATTTTAGTTTGAAGTGAGTCATGTGATTTCTCCATGTTATATATATTCATATTATATGAGTGTAATTAATATTTTAATTTTTATTTAAAAAACTACCAAACCTATTTTGCTGATTTTTTTTATATATTTCATGAGATAATTTGAATATTTTCTAAAATTTTCGAAGCAATTTGTGAATTTTAACTTTGCTTAAAAAATGTTTGAAAAATTTGGTCCCGTAGGGTTCAATGCATTTCACTTTTTCAACCCCGGTTCAATCCAAAACTAACGGGTGATATTATGTATTTACATTTACATATGTCCCACCGATCGTCTCAACAACATACTAAAATCTCATTTTGAGAAAGTCATTTTTACGGCAGTTATCGTGCGAACAGACAGACAGACCGATAGAATGAATAATGTCATAAACACTATTCAACTATGTTATAAAGTGTTTAAAACAAGCACTAGGCATAATAGATGCATGAATTTTTTAATATTGAATTTTAGAAAAGTTAAAGCGTCTACCTTTAATAAGATGTACGTAGACTTAATAAGATAGCGAAATGTATTTGGAGTATTTGTTTTTCATTTATGTGTTATATATATATATATGATTTTTATACAGTTTTGCGGTTATAGTAAATTATTAGTATACATTTTTAAAACATAATTTTGCTATTTGTAGCGCATTTGCTAGATATTATTGTAGCAATTGAATTTAAAAAGATATTATTGTAGCAATTGAATTTAAAAAGATATTATTGTAGCAATTGAATTTAAAAAGATATCAGAATATACATTTTTCAGAAATATAAAACGATAATGCATTCAAGAATTAAATTATAATTTAGGATAAATAATATATATAATTTATGCAGGAATTTGATGTATTAAGAGTGACGCTGAAGTGACGTATATAATTATTAGTTGAACTTACAATATTTGGTAATAATCTATTAATTTTGAAATTGAATGCTGAAAACACATGAAACTTTACTTGACATTCCGTCGTGTTTTGACAATAAAGCACTCCGATTTCTGCCGCTGCATATAGTACACCATGAATATTTGCAGTCTTCACTGTAAAGTGATTTTATTAGTGGGTAGATCAATAAATGCTCAAAATTAAATTTAACCTATTCGATATTTGCATTTAATATTCATAATGTAATGTAGTACTTTATAGGACTATGAAATGCGTGATGCCAGACTACATTTATTATTACCTAGATACAAAATGGTCACCTGTGATCTAACAATCAGTATTGTGTATGAATGTGATCATTTTTCTCGGCAATGTGGTACAGAACTTCTTCCGTTTGGAAAAGAGAAACTTCGAGCAGAATTACGTTTGAAGAATTTCTTTGATTATGAGGCCAAGTTCACAATTTTTTGTTCTTATGTCCGATAGAAATTGCCTTTATTTCTAACGATCTTTACGCTAAGCACCGCAACTTCTTTTAAAATTCATAATTTATCATTGCTTAATTTTATTTTGCTGTATGATTGACGAACAATATTTGAATGAAATGATATCAAAATATTAAATTCCGAAAAATTGGTAAATCATGAATATGTAAAGGATATTTTTAATTCTAGTTTTTTGCGTAATGTATCTTCACACAAAACTATATGGTGGATGTGTAGTAGGCTGTTAAGATGTATTATCTAGTATAGTGAGATAATTCTCAGGAAATCATTAGATATATCCCGAGAGGTGTAAAAACGAACAAAATATACCTAAGTTTATCTTCTCAAATCATTTGACGTATTTCCCAAATCACTTCGATTGTATCATGTCACGGTCTAATTGAATAATTATCCGCTTATATACCATCTATGGAAACAGCTCTAAAAGCTGTTGAAACGCTTGAAATTGTTCACCAAACTAGATAATTTAAGCAGTTTCTAAAGTCAAGTTTTCTATGTGTCGGCAAATATGAACCAATGTCATAATATTTATGGCCAAAGTCAAGCAACCAAGGTTTTAAAATCATAACAATCATTGCCTGTACATGTCGCTTTTTCCCGGGGAAAGGCAATATGCCGTAAAGATCATTTGAATTTTCATAACAATATGCTTCCGACCTGCTGCACACATACCTCACAAACAGACACACGCAAAAGGTATGTTTCTAGAAAGTGTTCTAAATGTGTCTTGGAAGTTTTAAATGGTTATTTTCTATTAAAATCTTAAATAAGGAAATTTTGATGAAAATATTACTTTTTCTATATAAATAGCATCTTCAACGTATTTATTACGCAAACGTTTATGAAAGTAACTTACGTTAGAGTTATGACTAGAAAAACAAAAACTAATTTACATTTATATTAAAGATGGAAATCTGATGTTAATTTTACTTTAAATTACACGTTCCAAACAACGGTGCAAAGAAGAATGCAACATGGACTTCAAAATTTACTTCTATCCGAAAGCATGATATTATAAAGATAATTTACAATTCAAAGCTTTTACCCAAGTAAGAAGTGGATGTTCCTTCCCTCTCACCATTATTAATTTTTGAAATTAAATAGTCGTATGAAAGAGTTTTCTTGAAACTCAACTCATTAATTGCGGAATTAAAGTTATTATGTCAGAGGATGTCTAGGAATATAATTGACACTAAAATTAAAATGTAACTTTTACTGAGGGTAAATTTTTGATATGTTCAATCCACGTTTTTGAAATCTGAAACAAGAAATGACTAGCTTTTTCTCTTTCAAACTAGACCGTCCTACTTTGTTTGGGCGGCGAAGACTGTGCCACCCAATTTAGATAGGAATCCAGTGGGGGGGGGGGGGGCATCCACAGACATCATCACTGAACCCTTCAAGCATCTCTGAACAACACAAATCGAAAGTTTTTTAGGTAATAGCTGTATGTGTGTGTGTTTGTGTCAGTGAGTCCATGGTCCCGAATGAATGGAGCGATTCGAACGAAATATGGCAGAAAAATCATAATAAGTGAATACTGGAATTCTATTGCTTCCAAACGCAATATAACGTTCGAGAGACGCCAAAATCTTCGAATGACATTTTGAAAAAATCATCAAAAACTCAAAATTTTCAGTCAAGAACATGTGAATGATCATTTCTTAGATTTTTTATTAGAAAAAGATTGACAAACTTTAGAACGCAAGCTGGAACTGTTTTCACGTTATTTCACATTTTTCAAATACATTTATCAGAAAATTACATAAAATAAAAAAAAAAATATTAGCTATTTTGGAGTATGTTCACTTTTCATATGCAATATTATGCAATAAATGTGCTAACATTATTTTCGTGAATCTAGCTCGTTCCATTCACGAGAAAATATTTTGGAAAATAGTTTTGTATTTGAACTTATCTACTATTATTGTCTATTATTATTTATCTACTATAATAAGAATGCCATATTTCTTAGTCCATAACGCTTGATGACAACTTAGAGACAAATTTGGCTCTAACTGGGCGACATTTTTAATGTTAACAAATTGACTAAAATGTCGCCAAATTGATAAAATGACTTTAAAACACTGAAATTGATGAACAATTAATAAAAATTCAATATGTTGACTATACTATCTCCCAGTCATTACGTTCGTTCTTAACGCTTGGCGGAACATTTGGCGGCATGTAGCCAACTTGCCGACTTTTTTAATGTTGGTAAATCGACTAAAATGATGCCAAATTGATAAAAACATGGTCAAATTCATAAAATATGACGCTAAAAGGGAGGTAATGTTTTGCAAATTTTGAATCGGTCATATGACTGGTATAGCTTCTAGTATATAAGAAATGTTTTTCTCCCCGTTTGTCTATATCACTTGGCGATACACTTGGCGGACTTAGCGAAAAATCTAGAGAAATATCGCCAACTTGACGATATTTCGCCCCGGATTGACGAAAATATTGTCAAAATTGCAAAACTGACGCCTAGTTACTGAAAATGACTCCTAATTGATAAATTATTAAAGTATTTTAATATATGGATTATACTGCTTATTGAGGATTCTATCAATATTGATAACTGTTAATTTATATTTGCGTGAAATAAAAGTTAATTGGGTACATCGAAATAGTTTTACCTGTTGTCATCCGGAAAATGCACTAATTTAACGCTAAATATACCCGTCCGGGAATCTTATACATCATTTTTTCACTGTAAAATATTTTCACTTCAAGTTAAAACATGTATTTCCAAATAAATAATACATAAACAGAAGTGAAATGAAGGAATAATTTCATAAAATTATAGGATATATTACGTGGCACCTGCAATTCCACGGATTCATTATAACAATCTTCATTTGCATTTCTTTAAATATATTATAATTAAAATATACTAAAATAAAGAGATGTACCTTCGAAAATCTCAGCACAAAGCAACGTTCTATAATTAAAGTCTCCAATCTCGAAGTCTTGAAATATGTAATTATTAATAAGTTTATATCTGACGAATACCATCTTTCATTCTTCGACGTTTCAAAACATGAAGATTAAGTAAGATTCATAAGAAAACTTATAATACCCAATATAAACTTTTTAGTGAAATTCTATTGAAATGAATGTCTTCACAATTCGCGAAAAATGCATTATGTTTACTTAAGTGTAATAAGCAAAGGGAAACTGTTCATTGTCTATTTCTGGTAACATAGAATACGTCTGCGCTTTATTTTAAAGCCGTTGTGAACGAAAATTTGTAATTAACAGTGAGTCCTAATTGGCTTGTAGATGAAATGTTTCATCTTTTCCTCTTTTAAGAAGAATATTCAGATGTTTCCAAACTACGACTTTCCCTACAGAATATACATAATAATTAATAAATGTAATTATCAGTAAACCTTAATTGGTTTGTAGATAAAATGTTTCATTTCTCTCTCCTTTAAATAGCATATTCAGATGTTTCCAATCTACGACTATCCCTACATAATAAAAAATGTAATTAACAGCAAGTCTTAACTGGTTTGTATATGTAAAGTTTCATTTCTCCCTCTTTTAAGCAAAATATGCAGATGTTTCAAAACGACGACTTTCCTTAGAGAATAAAAAATGTAATTAACAGCAAATCTTAATTGGTTTGCATATGCAATATTTCATTTTTCCCTCTTTTAAGTGGAGTATTCAGATGTTTCCAAACTACGACTTTCCCTACAGAATATACATAATAATTAATAAATGTAATTAACAGCAAATCTTATACTAGTTTGTAGATAAAATGTTTCATTTATCGCTCCTTTAAGTAGAATATTCAGATGTTTCCAAACTACGACTGTCCCTACAGAATAACAAATGTAATTAACAGCAAGTCTTAATTGGTTTGTATATATAAAGTTTAATTTCTCCCTCTTTTAAGCAGAACATTTAGATGTTTCAAAACGACGACTTTCCCTACAGAATAAAAAATGTAACTAACAGCAAATCTTAATTGGTTTGTATATGAAATATTTCATTTCTCCCTCTTTTAAGTGGAGTATTCAGATGTTTCCAAACTACGACTTTCCCTACAGAATATACATAATAATTAATAAATGCAATTAACAGCAAATCTTAATTGGTTTGTAGATAAAATATTTCATTTCTCCCTCCTTTAAGTAGAATATTCAGATGTTTCCAAACTACAACTGTCCGTACAGAATAACAAAAGCATTTAACAGTAGGTCTTAATTGGTTTGTGTATGAAAACTTTAATTTCTCCCTCTTTTAAGCAGAATATTCAAATGTTTCAAAACGACGATTTTCCCTACAGAATAAAAAATTTAGATAGATTGCGGGAACAATAAATAACACAGATTAGAGTTTCATAGAAATTTGATATCTCTAAAATACCATACTTTTTTTTGTGTGTTGGTCATTAAAGTAAAAAATCTGATGTGGGCAACACATGACTTTCCTTATATAACGTAATGAATTTACCACATTTACAGTAAAATAAATAGGTTTTTCTTATAGTAGATACTAATATTCTTTCCAAGATATTGAATTTTCGACAATTAGTCGTCATTTCATTGATTTAGCGTCATTTTTATCCATTTGGCGAGATTTTCGTTAATTTGTCAACATTTCAAAAAGTCGCAAGTTGGCGACATTCCGCCAAAATTCGTCGCTAAAATCTCGCCAAGCATAATGGACAAATAAATAAGTTATTCTTACAGCAGATAAATGAATATTGGCGTTCAAATACAAAAGTATTACTCAAAGTATCTTTTTTTATGAATGGAACGAGCTAGATCCACGAGAATAATGTCATCCAATATATCGCATGGTATTACTGAAAAGTGAACATGTCTCTCAACAGGAAATATTTTTTTTTTATTTTATATGACTTTCTGATAATTTTTTTGAAAAATGTGCAATATCTCGAGAACGGTTCATGTTAGCGTTCTAAAATGTATGTTAATCGTTTTCTAATGAAAAATTACATAAGAAATGTCTATATGCGTAACTTTATTAGTGGTTTTGATTTTTTGACTATTTTTTCCAAATTTCATTTGAAAATTTAGGGGTGTTCTTAGCATTCGATTGTGTATAAAAACAATAGGCTTCCAGTGTTTACAGATTGTGATTTTTGTACCAAATTTGGATCGAATCGGTCCATTCGTTTGTCAGTTATCGTCTTCACAGACTCTCTCACACACACACACATACTTTCACACACACACACACACACACACACACACACACAGACATCACTTCAAAAATGTTTGATTCGTGATCAGGGATGCTTGAAACGTGCTCTCCCGTCGAAAACTCGATTTCGAATTTTTGACCCCGTCACAATACTTTCCTTATACATTATGTATATAAGGAAAGTAATAGGATTTTCTTATAGTAGATACTAATATTCTTTCCAAGATATTGAATTTTCGACAATTAGTCGTCATTTTCATTGATTTAGCATTATTTTTATCCATTTGGGGAGATTTTCATTAATTTGGCAACATTTCAAAAAAGTCGCCAAGTTGGCGACATTCGTCGCCAAAATCTCGCCAAGAGTTATGCACTAAGAGAAAAGTTATTCTTACAGCAGATAAATGACTATTGGCGTTCTAATACAAAAGTATTATTCAAAGTATATTTTTTCATGAATGGAACGAGCTAGATCCACGAGAATAATGTCACTCAATTTATCACATGGTATTACATATGAAAAGTGAACATGTTTCGCAATAGGAATTTTTTTTTTTTATGTGACTTTTTCGTAATTTTTTTTAAAAATGTACAATATCTCGAGAATGGTTCATGTTAGCGTTCTGAAATTTATGCCAATCGTTTTCTAATGAAAAATTACATAAGAAATGTCTATTGCGACAACTTTATTATTGCGTAACTTTATTAGCGGTTTTGATTTTTTAACGATTTTTTCAAAATTTCATTCGAAAATTTAGGGGGGTTCTGAACATTCGATCACGTATAAAAACAATAGGCTTCCAGTGTTTACGGATTGTGATTTTTGTACCAAATTTGGTTCGAATCGGTCCATTCCTTCGTCAGTTATCGTCTCCACAGACTCACTGACACACACACACACACATACTTTCACACACACACACACACACACACACACACACACACACACACACACACAGACATCACTTCAAAAATGTTTGATTCGTGATCAGGGATGCTTGAAACGTGCTCTCCCGTCGAAAACTCGAATTCGAATTTTCGACCCCGTCACAATACTTTCCTTATACATTATGTATATAAGGAAAGTAATAAACCCAATTATAAGGAAAGCAAAGGACAACACGCTCCCTATGGAAAAGTAAATTTTCTAAAACCTCTGAAAAGTCAATAAGCAAAATACACTTAAGGAAAAATAAGAAAAACTTGCAATGTATTTAAGAACAAATGACACTTGTGTTATTAGCTCTTATAAATTGTTCAAGTTTTCATTATTTCTAGAATGGTTCATTTATTCGTGATTTTCATTCCAAATGTTCATTTATTCCTGATTGAAAGCACTCGTAAGGACTTTATTTAATTGATATTAGAGAATATATGTATATATATTTTATACATTTGAGAGAGAAATTTACATTTCGAAAACCGTGCATGTTAGTGTCATATAAATGTGTTCATTCACTTATTAATAACAATTAAGATAAAAGTTATATACCTCTTTCAACATAATTATTAGTTACTAGAACAACATACCCGACATTTCCTAAGGACTAAATTGAGCACCGGGACTTGAATAATACCATCCAGTTTTCAAATTGCCAAATCAGTTTCAATCCCAATCACCACAAAATACGAAATCCCCCAAAACACCGCGTCCTAAACATTGGAAGTTAAATATATATAAATAAAAACGATTCACCGAAAAAATCCCCTTTCTGTAAACGTAGCTTAAATCCCGTTGTCGGTTGGGCATGCGTAATCGGCAGGTAAAAATATGCACGGTGGAACAGCGAAATTCTTACAGGTTCGCTCGCTTTAAAAATGACAAAAAAAATATTTATGAACTATTTTTATTACAAGGCAAAGACACCAAATAATACCACAATACACGCTTACACACATAAATACACATATAAAAATATAAATATTTCGTCAAAGTAACTATGGAATCCTGCTGATCTAATGCTTTTTACTTTCCTTATATACATAATGTATAAGGAAAGTATTGTGACGGGGTCGAAAATTCGAATTCGAGTTTTCGACGGGAGAGCGCGTTTCAAGCATCCCTAATCACGAATCAAACATTTTTGAAGTGATGTCTGTGTGTGTGTGTGTGTGTGTGTGTGTGAAAGTATGTGTGTGTGTGTCAGTGAATCTGTGGAGACGATAACTGACGAACGAATGGACCGATTCGAACCAAATTTGGTTCAAAAATCACAATCCGTAAACACTGGAAGCCTATCGTTTTCATACGCAATCGAATGTTCAGAACCCCCCTAAATTTTCGAATGAAATTTTGAAAAAATTCTTCAAAAATTAAAACCACTAATAAAGTTACGCAAATAGATATTTGTTATGTAATTTTTCATTAGAAAATGATTGACTTAAATTTTAGAACGCTAACATGAACCGTTCTCGAGATATTGCACATTTTTCAAAAAAAATATCAAAAAGTCATATAAAATAAAATAAAAATATTTCCTATTGAGAAACATGTTCACTTTTTATATGTAATACCATGCGATAAATTGGGTGACATCATTCTCGTGGATCTAGCTCGTTCCATTCACGAAAAAAGATACTCTGAGTAATACTTTTGTATTTGAACGCCAATAGTCATTTGTCTGCTGTAAGAATAACTTATTTCTTTGTCCATAACGCTTGACGAGATTTTGGCGACGAATTTGGCGGAATGTCGCCAATTTGGCGACTTTTTGAAATGTTGCCAAATTAACGAAAATCTCGCCAAATGGATAAAAATGACGCTAAATCAATGAAAATGACTACCAATTGTCGGAAATTCAATATCTTGGAAAGAATATCTGTATCTAATATAAGAGAGACCTATTTTTTTACTGTAAAATTAGTAATTTCATTACATTATATAAGGAAAGTCATGTGTTGTCCACATCAGATTTTTTGATAAATGTGTCACATAAACTAAGCAATGCAAAGTCCGGTGTATTTTTAAAAATATGAAGGAATTGTCTTACAGATACAGTTCAAGTATCACTGGAAACAAAGTTTTCCGTTCTTTTCGATGTCATCAAGATGGAAATTCTGTGATAATATTTTTGGGTGCTAAGGGACCAATGTATGAATATCGCTCAAAATCGTACTGAAACCTAAACCAAAAAAATACTAAAAGAACGAAAGGCTGAAACCAAAAACATCGCCATGGTGCACCTTTCTGGGGCCTGAAGTACTTGTCTCCCAACTTTTAAGACCACAAGACGCTTAGATTTTGGGAAGACACCTACAAACACATAGACATATTTTTTATTATGAAAGACAATGTTTTCTTTTCACATTTAAAGAATTGCTTGAAACATTCTGCACCTCCTCTGGCCGATTCATATCCAAAATCAATAATCGACTGAAAGGTTTCAACTGAAATAATCTTTTCTAATTTTATACGATTTCAAAATGCCATATGAGACTCATTGCAACATAACATCTTAGTGCAACAATTATTCTCTACGATATTAAATTCATTATAGCAAATATTATTGCTCAGACAATAGTTTATGCATTCTAGATTAAGATCTGAATTAATATATTTCGGAACTATGCTTAAATATTTAAGCAAAATACACCATTTCCAACAACTGCAAACAAATTGCAAGCTATCCAAATACGGTCTTATATTATATATAATTTCTAAACAGTCTTCTGATATTAAATTTGAAATCATATTTGTATCGGAAATATAAACATTTATTTAGATTAAGGACTATTTCTGGATCCGTTTTGAGTTTCAGTGACGGTCTGTATGGAATAAGCATGAGTTAGAAATACTTTATGCATTTTCTTTATTCGTGGAAATTATCTACTTAATACTTACCACTTCGAACGGCAAATATTTCCGATGGCATAATAATATCAAAGATAGGAGAAGCGATTGACGTGTATTTGTAATGAATATTCATTTTCCTGAAGTAAAGCAACAAAACACTCTTTAGATATTCAGATAAGAAATAAGCTATGTAACATATTCTCGATTTGAATAAGTTTTCGAAGTAACTGTTGAGATAGATTACAGTTTAATAATTCAAGAAAATATTAATAATAATTAAATGGGTGTAAGCATGAAAATAACGAAAAGATGAATTTTTTTTAATTTTACGTCGCTCACTCTGTGATAAATCAATATCTCTGAAAATTACTTACGTTCTTTAAAAATTACTTACGTTCTTTGATAATTACTTACATTCTTTGAAAATTACTTAGCCACTTTGTATACCAGCGTCAAAATGACTGAACTCTAGGTCTGGTGAAGTTACTTAGCACGCCGAAAAGTGATCAAAATAAGAAACAGCGAGGAAAATAGCGAATCGGAAGAAGAAATGACATGCAGAAAAACAAATTTACAAAGTGAAATATAATAAAAAATGATAATAAATAATAATTATACAAGATATCAGAAAAATAAAGTTTTAGACTAATTATTAATCATACCAACGAAGTCTGCCCATCCTAGTACACCACGGCCGAGCACTGGAAACAGAAACCTGCTGACATCAACACATTTTGACCCTCCCATTTGCTCCCAGTATCTACAAACACATGGGAGCCATACACCCCTCCTATTCAATATTAGTATTTCTTATTCAACTCACACATTTTATCTCAAGTTTTCAATTCGTGGTCACTATGGAAGAAAAGGAACTAAGTCTCTCTAGCTTTATGAGTGATACAACTGAACTCCAACCAATCAATCCGTAAACATTGTTTGCATTAATTACCTTATTTAAATTCGCAAATTGAAGATGCCTCTCTAACTCCATGGTTTACATATTCATATTCTCAATTTATATATTGGGTGATCTCTCAACATTAACTTCCCTACTCAAATAAATCATGAAGGTGATCTCCATAAGCTGAATACAGTTTTATCCTTTATTTCTTCCGACATTAATTCTCATGATCATGCAGTTGCCTTATGTTGGGTCAACTTTTAGGTCTGAGATTGTAAACACAAAAATAGCAAAAAAAGCCAAACTTTGAGAGGCTATTTCTCCAGATCCAAGGATTAATTTGAAGAACGGATTTAAGATTTAGATTTAGCATGGTCAAATTAGTATACATAGATGTTTTCGGCCCTCGGGGTTTTATTTGCAGCTCTGATTTGTCATTTTATTTTAGCCACAATTCACTTTCTAGTTTCTTTATTTGTTGTTGCACATATTTACTTTGTATATATATTTGATGAATAGAAAAACATTAAGAATTCTGGCGCTGTTAGCATGTAAGAGGAAACGTCACTGTGAGTTACAAACAGTTAAGCTGACATAACAGACGTATATGTCAATTAAGTAATTTCTACTACAGTTATAAGTTGTAAATTCTGCAATTACAATTAAATTTATTTCACCATAACTTTTCACCATAACTTGCTTTTCACCATAACTTTTCACCATAACTTTTTCACCATAACTTGCTTTTTGTACTTGATGTGGCATATGAAATAGAAAAAGGAACTTACAGTTTAACTATTATTTAACATTAATTGTTAATATTATTATTATGCATTAAAGACATGGCCGTTGATCTCATAAAGTGGAATTAACATTTAAATCGTACATCGCTCGTTGTTGTGCCACAAAACCCTCCAATTATTTAACTTATGTGTAAGTCCTGAAAAGAATTATTAATTAATATTAAAAGATTAGACTATTTTAAAACTTAAACAATATCATTTATTAACAACATCAATTTATCAAACGCACCAATTTTCATAAATATCAATTTTCACTTATTATCAATTTTCATTTGATTATTTTAGCGAGGGGAGATATGCGACAAGAATTATTAGTTTTACCGTTGTTGTCTAAGACCTGTTATTATGAGCACATACCTTCAAGTTTAGTCTTGGGCTCATCATCTCGCTTGCATCAGTCTCTGTGGTGTGTGGCTCCTCCTTGTACTACTAATGCATTCGCACATAGAGTCCTTTACGGGACACTCAAGATCTACTCGTACTTTAAGTCAAAATTCGTGATTATTTTCTTTCATGTCTGATCTCCATTTCTGCTCCTCGTTGTCTTTCGTATGCTACTGCACTCTCATTTTGTCTATAACTGAAACTCGTGTATTTCGTCCACAACTCTGGGGTGTGTGGCTCCGAACTCTGATTTCTTTCCTCTTAAGTCATGATAGTGTAAATACTCGTACTCAAACTGCAACTCCTAAGTCATGTCTGCTAGGTCATATTCACTTCGCTCCTTCGTAAATCTGTTTTAGACTTGTGGTTCCTTTGGCGGAGGGGGGGGGGGGGGGGGTGTAAGAGGGATAGCTCCGCCCTTCTTCCCCTTGGCGCTCATTGGTTCTTCTGAACCCAATGGCATCACTTCACAGCCCCTCTCAGCCCCTGTGGCCTGGCACACCTAAATTTATAGCATTTGACCTAAAAGTTCAAGTTGTCGTAAAGTTCGGTGCCAGCCAGTCTGCATGCTTTGTTCGGCGTTCTGGCAACCATAAATAATGAAATAAAAATGTCTCATATGAGAACAAGTTCTGGTCTCACACTTGAACACACTAATTATTCATATCTTCAATGGTTTTTATATTTAAACGAAAAACGAAATATCTCCAAACCACCCTAAATTATTTATTTATTGCCCTCTTCCTTCCAAAAGAGACTAATTTTGTTTTCAAATCAGAACAAGACGATTTGAAAATCTCTTTGAATTCGTCTGGCTGATTCCAAAGCAATACAAACTTCAGATAAAAAAAAAAAGATGACGACATGAGAAATAAAATTTCATTTGAATTTTGTCTGTTTAAGAGATTTAATTTTAGATTATAAATTGTTTTAACATGGAGTCGGGTAATATATTTGGGAATGCCACTGCATTTGCATTTGAAATTCGGGTAAGAAGAATCAATGCATGTTGTTTGGGAATATATTTTAAAATAATTTAGAAAGTAAGTAAATATATATTTTCTTAATGTTTGATTTGAATAATAATATAGCAGTTAAAGTTACAGTCGGGCCATGATTAGAATACCAATCTTATAATTTTCAAATCTTAATTTTTATGTACAGGGTGGCCGTAATTAAAGTAGAGGTGTTTAGAGCCCGATAGTGAGAAAATTGTTGACCAAATTTACAGCAAATACTATTTAGACCATGGAATTTCGATTTTTAAAAGGAAAAACATGTTTGGATGTTTGCCAAAGAGTGACAAAGTGGTGCTCTAAGATCCATTTTTGGAGTAAAATAGGCATAGAAAGTACAGAAAGTTAACATTTTACATGCATTTTGAAAAGGACATCGCATTTACATTTTATACGTATTTAGTACATTTCATATTTGCACATGCATCTTACATTTACATACATATGGCATTAATTTTTACATTCGCATCATTATGTGTTTTCCTTCCATATGTTCCAAAACGTGCATTCTATGAACAACATGCTCTACTAAAGAATGCAGCAGAGCTCAATTGATTTGCTTAACGTCCAATGTCCTTCAGATTGGCTAAATTACCCACAATCCTCCGATATATCATACGCTTTACATGACCCACAACCAAAAGTCACACGGGGTCAGGTCAGGTGAATGGGCTGGCCACTTCGTAGGGAACGCTCGACTAATTATTCGGTTGTTGTGTCTTAGCACTTCCTGTCCGCGCAATTCAGTATGGGGAGGTGCTCCATCCTGCATAATTATCGTATGGGAGACATAATTTCTAAAAGTTTTGATAAAACGTAAGTGCAAATGTGAATGTAAAATATGATGTTTATCAAAATGCATGTAAAATGTTAACTTTCTGTACTTCCTATGCCTATTTTACTCCAAACATGGACCTTACAGCGCCACTTTGGCCCGCGGTGTCAAATATCCGAACTATTTTTGTTTTCTTTTAAAAATCAAAACCCCATGGTCTAACTAGTATTTACTGCAAATTTGGTTGAGTTTTGCCGAACAGTTTTCTGACTATCGGGCTCTAAACACCGCTACTTTAATTTTGGCCACCCTGTATAGTAATCTTGCTTTAAGATGTTAGTGATTCGTTATAAAATGTGCAATACTTATTTACCGATAATTAATATTTATAAATTAAATAAAGAAATGAAATTCATAAGTATATTCAACAAAAAGCATCTGTTAGAATAAAGTAATCAAATATGTGATACACAAATCCCGAAAAATGATAATTAAAACTAACCAGTTATTGGTGAAATTAAAAACAAAATTTCAAGTATCACAAAGAACTAGTAAAATTACATTATAACGCTGAAATACTTTTAAGTGATATCTTTCAAAGTTTATCAGATATGAGTAATCCATATCTATTCGTTGCATAGTATATGCAAAGCGAAAGTATTACCATGACACCAGAAATTCAATTTTTGTATTAGATATACACGTTTTGAGCACTCATGAATACGAATCAACCATTTTTACAATATATGTTTCAATGATATCCCTAGAACTAATTGAGTAAATCTGATGATATCCTCAACATTTCAAACGTAGCATTGCATTACGTAGAAAAACAAAACCTATTAATTTTGAGCGAGATATAGTAATTATAAGCTATCATGTTTGTTGTTTTAAAAAAGCATGAAAATTTGCTAATTTGTAGTGTTGTGCACATGATTATTTTTAAATCGAGCTAATGAATTTCGACTTCTAGTTCTTTCACAGCATTGTAGAAATGTAGCAACGAACTCCAAAGAAACGAGCTTTATTAATAAGGTTACACTGTAAACTAGCACAGTTACTACATATCTGAAATACATCATAAAATATTAAGAAAACTCGAATAAATATATATCGCAGTTACACATATTTCTCTTTCACACATCATTCAATATGCTAAATCATTCTAACTGCAACCACCGCTTGTCAGAGAGAAAAATAGAATGTCGCCAAAGATCTTGAATTATTTATTCTTCAATGACACAAGATAAAGGAAGATAATTTTATTTCCAAATCAGAACGAAACCTCTTGACGAAAGGAAATAGTCTTTGGAAAAATCTCCCCGGTTTGAAGGCAATGTAAACTTTGAATTTCTAGGAGTTGACTATTCGAAAAACGAATTATATTTGCATTTGTTCGGTTTATGAGCTACAATTTTAGATTGAAAATTGTCTTCGCACAGAATAAGTTTTGAGAATTCCGTTACAGCTGCGTTTGTAATTTTATTGGATACGAGGGGAATGTTACATTTAATTTAAGCAAATTTACGTATATTTGAAGGGATAATATTTTGAAAAATCAGAAATTCTGCAGAATAGAAAATTTTTCACTTAAACTAGATACGATTAAATTTAGTAAATTGTTATTACTTGTTCTACAATACATGGTAATGTACAGGGTGTTCCATGAATTCCGAATTAGTTTAAAAATTCCTAAAAATTGAAGGAATTGGTATATTTGAATGCGGTTTGCGACAAAGTTAGTCTCATGAAGGGGAATTTTTTTGGTAGAGAAAAAAAAATAGTTCAAAATTTTGTCAATAGAGGGCGTTGCACGCAAACAATCACAGGAAATATGCAAATCAGAGTCCTATAAAATGCTGGGTGTATGCTTTAAAGCTCATTTCTGAATTTTCCTGTTATTGGCTAACCAGTATGTTTTTTCACTGCTCCTTTGCAGCTCTAACTTAATCATATCTTGCAAACCTAATTTTGAACTTTTTTCTTTGCTGAGGAAAAGAGACTTATGCCTCCTTTGAGGTAATTTTTCGAGACAACTTAAGCTTATCTATTTTTGTAAATTAACTTTTGTAAACTGTAAAAATTATTTGTAACTCAATGTTACTTAATCTTACTTTTATTTTCATATTTATTTAAATTCAGTATAGTTCAATGCTTTCCTTTCCAATCGTTCTGATTGGACCTTGAAGTAGCCCCTCCCCTTCCCTACCTGCTCGTCAGATCAGCCATCCAAGACAGCATCTTCATCTCATCTATGCCATGGCAAGTAATCAACAACATCTTACAGCACCCTCCAAGAAGCAGAGTGCATTGCTATATCCTATCTACCGCTTCAACAAAACGATTGCTATCTACATCAGATGTGGGGTTACGCATCAGATGATGCAGGCACCCCGTAATAATTCGTCTTGGCTTGGCTGTTACTGTCTTTCATTGCGATGTTGACATTGGTGGATAAAGCACTATTGGTTAACTTGTTTTACCTCAGCCACGAATCGCCGGCTGAAACTTTACAAAAGTTTCGCACACAGAAGAGATTGAAGAAAGGTTCTAGTCCAATCGCTCCTTCCAGACTGGTTTGCCTGGTACGACGTTTCGAAGAAACGGGAAGTTTGTGTAATCGCCCTAGCAGTGGTAGACTGCGTTTGTCAGAGGTCCGTACCTCCGCTGTGGCTTCGCAAATGCACACTCGGAACAGTCAACGAGTGCAGCAAGTAGCGTACGAGAACTGGCAAGAATAAGTGGTGTACCGAAAACATCGGTATTCCGCATCCTTCATTGGATATGAAAATTGTACCCCTACAAGTTGAAATCACTGCACCAGCTCTTACCAAATGACACAGTTAAGCGAGTGCAATTAGCAAATTGGGCTTTGTCGAAAATCGACGAAGATCCACAATGGCTGCTCAACATCTTATGGACAGACGAGGCTAATTTTTCATTGCATGGAACAGTCAATACCCATAACTGTAGAATCTGGGCAAAGGAAAACCCACATGCCTCCAGTGAGAAGCTCGTACATTCCCTGCGTGTTACTGTTTGGTGTGGATTCACTGCGTCCATTAATGTGGGCCCAATATGTTAAACCTAACCCTTTATAGGACTCTGATTTGCATATTTCCCGTGACTGCTTGCGTGCAGCGCCCTCTATTGACAAAATTTTGAACTATTTATTTTCTCTACCAAAAAAATCCCCCTTCATGAGACTAACTTTGTCGCAAATCGCATTCAAATATACCAATTCCTTCAATTTTTAGGAATTTTTAAACTAATTCGGAATTTATGGAACACCCTATATAAGGCTGCTCCACGAGTGTAGCGAGAGATTCGCAAGGCGTGCAGTGAAACTTCTGAGACTGTGATACTGTTGGTAAAAATAAGTAAAATAGTTTCTCTCAATAGTACTTTAAAAAAAGATGGAAAAAAATATTCAATAGCTTAAGCACATTTATTTTACAGGGGATGGCTCACAATAAAAGATTAGAGTTGTTAAAGAGAAACTTGAGCCTATCGTTTCTTACACAATAGTTGAAAGCGTGGTGGAATTAAAAACAACGACACAAGCATTTTCTGTTCAACTGAGATAAGTCTGCCACCTTTCTTGTTTTTAAATCCTCCTTAGTGCCGAAAAAGATAGCTTACTCAAATAGATGCTTGAAAAATGTAGCAGACTATTGTACTACTTAAACTACTATTCTTGGGTACACTTTCGTCACCAACATCTGAAACTTTAAACGTGGTAGTGCACCCAATCTCAGTTGAAATGTTCAGCCTGACAGACTTTTCATGACTTGCTTTTCTCTATAAGGAGCTTGGTGGTGGATTCTGAGAACACAGCGTGAGATTGCGCACCCATTCATACTTGACGACGATGATGAAGGGAATATATTATGCCATTTTATCCTCAAAAGCTATGAGAAGATTCAAACTCAGAATGGACGTCACTTCCTTACGTGGATCTACCACGTAAGTCAGAGGAAACATCTGAAGATGTTTATATTTTTCTTTGTAATTTCCATATTCTAAATTTTCTTAAGAATCCAGTGAGATTATTGCTTAAAGTCAGCACATTTCTCGTTTTCCCTGCATACACCCGTTTAAGTAAATTCAATGGCTAAACATATCAGCTAAGTAGGCTACCTTTGCACAGCACTCGGCGTCGTTCAACTGCGCAGCAAAGTCTGGGATTTCAATACTAAACACACTTAAACGCTCGTTTATCAGCTCAAGTGTTGTAAGAATTTTACTTTTTGAAAAACCACGTATATCAGTATGAAGAACCAAAATTTCATGACGAGATACCGCTTCGTGTTATATTTGAGAAATCTTGTCTCAAGTGTGTTTAACTAAATGGAATTTATAATCATAACGACAGAATCTAAAACTCTTATGATTTCTGTTATTGGAAAGTCTTTCTTTTCTCACAATTGCTTGGGGCCGATATAACGTACTTCTGCTTGTGCACTTATTGGGTATTTATATACCGCTGTATTCATTTATTCCTATTAATATATTAGTTGGAAACTAACTGAGTATTTATGAGTATTGAAGACGATACCTCTAAATGTTCTTTATAGGTATTAAGCCTGCCTAAAGCGGCACAGTATAAAATAAAATGTTTTTAAATCGGCGTTCACTAAATTAAAAACAGGTAATTTATAAATCATAATCCAGTTGTCATATAACTAGAATGTTTTTAGTTACGGGTTGGTTATTCGAAAACTGTTCAAATTTTATCTACATTTCATCGTATAGGTCTTACATAATAAATGACTATGTGTGTGTGCATTTCTTTTGTAGTGGAAAATTGAAGCTTCGCATAGCCACAAAATATAGTGCAGGGATAACTAAAAAAAGCTGGGTGATAAGACTCTTCGAATTTTTTTGTTTATTTATTTATTTTTTAATTAGTTTAGAAGTTATGAACTTAAAAGTCGAAATTCGGCAGCTATTATTGAATCTAATTTATCGAGCAGACGAGTGTACTCAAATCACTTTTATTCTAAACTTGGAGTCCATAAATTTGAATATTTCTGATTTCGTGAATTTTAAAGATAATTTTTTTGAAATTTTGAAATGCACTGGCGGAAAATAAAATCCCAACACCAAGAAGAAATTAGTTTAGAGGAATGAAATTTAGGCAAAGCAAATGGGTAGGTAACATACTTATTTGATTAAAGTTTCAAGTTCAGAGTTTAAGTATGCGAGAGAAGAGCCATTTCAAATATGCAATGCTGGTACATTAATAACTGCTGCAGTCGCCACGATTTTGAATGCAAGCTTGCAAACGTGCATGCATTGTAACGTACAGGTGCCGTATGCCATTTTGTGGGATGGAGTTCCATGCCTGTTGCACTTGGTCAGTCAAATCAGCAACGGTTAATCCTGGTTGTGGATGACGCTTCCAATAATGTTCCATACCTGCTCGATAGGAGAAAGATCTAGTGATTTCGCAGGCCAAGGCAACATGTCGACACTCTGTAGAGCACGTTGGGTGACAACAGCGATATGAAGACAAGCGTTGTACTGTTGGAAAATATCCTCTTCATTACTGTTCATGAATGGCAGCTCAACCGGATCAATCACCAGTCTGCTGTACAAATTTGCTGCCAATGTGCTTGGGATAACGACGAGAGTGCTCCTGATGTCATAGGACATGACTCCCCAGACCATAACTCCTGGTGTAGGCCAAAAGTGTCTACCCCTAGAGACAGCTTGTTTCCAAGCGCTCACATGGCCTCCTTGCCAACATACGATCATCACTGGCACCAAGACAGAAACGGCTCTCATCTGAGAATACAACAGATCTCCACTCTGCCCTCCAATGAGTTCTAGATTGATGCCACTGACGTCGCAGATGGCAATGATTCGGAGTTAGTGGTATGAACGCTACAGGCCGTCTGGCTCGGAGCTGTCCTTCAAGTAATCGATTTTTTATAGTTCGCTGTGTCACTCTGGGGCCAACAGAAGCTCTAATTGCTGCTGCAGATGCAGTACGACCCGTCACTACCATGCGGCGGATACGGTGGTCTTCCCTCTCAGTAGTGGCCCTTGTGAAGCCAGACCCCGGTCTTTTTGAGACAGTGCCTTCCCGTGATCACTGCTGCCAATAATCATGTACAGTAGATACAGCCCTTCCAAGTCTTTCTGAAATAACGCGGAAAGAAAATCCACCTTCTCGTAGCCCTATTGTACGGCCTCCTTAAAACTCACTAAGCTGCTGATACTGCCTTCTTCGTATCTCCTTAAAGGCATTCTTGACTCAAACATAGCTCACAACGCCCAGTTGGAAGATAAATAACGCTCACGAAGTTTACACCGAGTATTTAAAGCACACGTGATTTGCATGATCATAGTGGCGCTACTAGCGCCACTCTTATTCGTCTAGCTCGAAATTTGAATAGAAGTCATCTTTCATATGTGCAAACGAGCCTTCCAAATTTCGTTTATCTAGCACAACTCCTTTTTGGTGTTGGGATTTTATTTTCCGCCACTGTATAAAATAATTTCAATATTATAAGTGTGCTTAGAAAATTTGTCTCAATTAAACGTGGATTTTTGAAAAAATAATACTTATGAAATTAAATTTTTTCTTTCGGCCCAAATTCTATTTGTTCGAGTACATAAAAGAATATATTTTTTTCATTTTTGACTAGCACAGAACCTCGAAAGTTAATTTCAGAAAATAACATAAACTGGAAGATACAATACCAAAATATAACGTTTAAACTAAACTTTGAAACAAAAACTAAACTAAAAAACAATATTTTTAACTAAAAGAAACTCCTTATTATATTCAGTTTTCAATTATTTTCAGTTCGCTTATTGACACCGCATCAAAGGAGATTATTTGAGGCGAATCACGTCCGTGGTGTACAATTCACATGATTGTGCACAACTCGGAATGATTTTAATTCAAAATGGCCGATTTTGAAATTAAATGGTATTATCAGTATCTGCAATATTTATATAACGGGCACTTATTTAGAATACGATCAAAGTGTCGAATGCCGCCTTTCCTTCTAGTGAGCAATAAAGTAATAAGTTATTTTAAATTATCACACACAAAGATTGCTGGGCCAACGGCCGTACCGTGCTAAAACACCGGTTCTCGTTGGATCACCGAAGTCCGGCAGCATCGGCCGCGGTTAGTACTTGGGTGGGTGACCACCTGGGAACACCGCGTGCTGTTGGCACATTTCGGACGCGGTAACCCGGTGGTTTGCGCGCTGGATTTGCACACTGCCACAACTGCTGCCGTGTTCATGCGGAGTACTATCACGTTAAACATGTGGGTCTGTAAGTCCTTCCGAGTGGTTGGTGGTAGGGGAAGGAGGGTACGGTCCCTGTGGATGCCTCTCCCACTGGGTTCCAGTCTACATTGGGTGGCACTTCCTGGCCGTCCAAACAGTTACGTTACACCTTTCTGGTATGGGCGCGGTAGCCCATTGGTTAGCGCGCTGGAGTTGCACTCGGTAGGCCCGGGTTCGATTCCAGCCGCTGCCAAAACTGCCGCCGTGTTCATGCGGAGTACGATCACGTTAAACATGTGGGTCCGAAAGTCCTTCCGAGAGGTTGGTGGTAGGGGAAGGAGGGTACGGTCCCTGTGGATGCCTCCCCCACTGGGTTCCGGTCCAAATTGGGTGGCACTTCCCGGCCGTCCAAACGGTTACCTTACACCTTTCTGGTAGGTCGGACGGTCTGGGTTTCAACAACAACAACAACACCTTTCTGGTAACTTTGCTGCTCTAAGTCTTCGGACGAGTCGGGTGGTCAGGGCTTTCGACACCTTTCTGGTAGGTCGGATGGCCTGGAACAACAACAACGCAAAGGTTGCTGATTTTTATATAATGAAATATATTTCTAACTTTTTGTTAGTTATAAACCACTTTCATAATGAACACATATCAAATGCTATTAGTTGGAATTGATTGCGGTGATAAAACATTATGCTTTCCAAGTTTTGTTTTATAATTAATTATATGTATGGCAGACATCACAGTTAAAATACAACCTGAAACAGATAATAATCAAGCCCATTTAAAAGTGTATACTAAGCAACAATTACAACATCTGAAGTGTAAATTTAAATACTGCACGCAGTAACCGTAATTAAAGGCATCTCTTTGTAATACATGTTCCTACATCGCATCATTAAATAATCCACATATATCCGACGCCAGCCGCTTTTGTTTTGAGAAAGAAACAAAATGTCAGGCAGCCACCAAGAATAATTCATTCCCCACTTGGTTTGAGACAAGAGGGCTAATTTTATTTTCAAATCAGAACAAGATCGTCTGACAAAAGTGAAATGTCTTTTGAGTTCATCTCGCTACTTTAGATGCGGAGGGAACTTAGGATATAAAAGATGATGATTCGGGGGATAGAATTACATTTGCATTTGGTCCGTTTCAGAGATCCAGTTTTAGATTGAACATTGTTTTCACATGCTGTCGCAGAATGAGTTTTAAGAATTTCGTAGCATTTGCATTTGGTATATTCGCTTTTAAGAAGTTACGAAAAATGGTAAAGAGGTATACATTTAAATTCGCATGAATCGGGTTTTATGAGCAATGTTATGAAGAGTAAATGCATTAACAAAAATGTTTATATATGTGAAGCTTTGTTAATATTTATGATTCTGAAAGTCAGTTAAAATGTTGATATGCTTTTATTTATTTGATATTTCCATAATATACGATTCGAGGTTTGTTTCTTTGAAATTATAGAATTTGAGGTGTTGGGGTAAATAATTCAGGTGTTACCAGAAGGTCAGGTGTTTGTGCTATACATTTTTGTAAGTGGTTATATGTGTGGGCATATGCACGAATGTTTTTATAAAAGTCTGTACATGTACGAGTGTAAAATGTGTCTGTATGCGAATGTGTGTAGGTATGACTGTGTCATTACGAATGCTTTTGTCTTCACTGCATATTGCCTACCCCCGAGGGAAAACAGCATTTACAGGCAACCACTGTTGTTATTGGAATGTCTGGGTTGTTCAACCTTGGCGTCAAATTCTGCAAAATATCACTAACTTGGTGACTTTTAAAAATCACTAGAATTTTGTAGATTCGTTAAAAAATTTTCATGTCATATCGATTTTTCCAGTTTTTTCAATAGAGGATAATCTTTATTGCTCAGGTAGAAGTTGTTGACGTGATATTATAAAAGTGGATTATGAAATACTCACACACACACACACACACACACACACACACACACACACACACACACACACACACACACACACACACACACACACACACACACACACACACACACACACACACACACACACACACACACACACACACACACACACACACACACACACACACACACACACACACACACACACACACACACACACACACACACACACACACACACACACACACACACACACACACACACACACCACTGTTAAGACTTTACTAAGTACCTTACTAGAGAATTATAATCTGTATATTGCTCCTGTTTATTTTTATGACTGCTTTAAATAAAGCGCTAGTTCCCCCGAAACATAGACTTATCTCTGTATCCCGCGAATACACCCACCATTCCATAAAACACGTTATGGTGCTTGTACGTATTCCCTTGTACATGTGTGTATTTGTGTATGTTCGTAATTATGTACTCATGTATATGCGTGGATTATTATGTATATGCACTGCGAAGAAAATTTATTTTTTAAGCCTTTTTCCCGTTATGAAAAGATTTATTTGTTAAGACTTTTCCCCGTTATGAAGAAGATTTATTATGTAAGACTTTTCCCCGTTATGGAGCAGATTTATTTTTTAAGACTTTTCCCCGTTATGAAGCAGATTTATTTTTTAAGACTTTTCCCAGTTTAGAATGCTTTCGGAATTGTTTCTATTTTGGGGAACACAATAACTCCGAACTTATCCGCTTATCATCACTTGATTATCATTTTATATTTAGAAATATTTTAATAAACATGCTAGAATAAATTACAAGCGTTATCCGGGGCTTAAATAAGAGTCCGTTACATATTAAATACAAATAACACCAATCAATTTCCAAAGCACCTGTTTTGAACCAAAACCATTCTCCTTTCGTTTTAATCCAAATTCCCCTAGTTTCAACTCAAGTGTATTCGGGTGCACCAATTTGTCCCACATACGCACAGGCATCCCCTTTAATCATAACAAAAACCAGCAAACTGGAGAAAGGACGATATCGAAAATTGCAATTTTTATTCTTTTAGTTGAAAATTAACAAAAAATCAGAAAATAGTTTAATGGGTAAAAATAATTATTTTGTTAGAATACAAAGATATACACCTATATGTTTGCGAACTACTGAATTGTTCTAATATACCATTTTCGAACGCAGCGAAAAAATAAGAAGTAAAAAATGCATATTTCGATATTTTTTAAAATAAATAAAAATAGAAAGGAATTACCCTGCGGATTCGGTTAAAGGAATATTAGAAAAAAAGTTCATCGGTCTTTCCAATTATGTAAAGATGGAAACTCTATGATAATATTTTTAAATGACAAGGGACTGACAAACGTTCAAAATTGTGCTTCATAAAGTAACTAAAATAATATTTCGAATTAAAAAAATCTGATGTGGGCAGCAAATGACTTTTTCTACAGACTCAAATTCATTTTATCTTTATTTGTTAAATAATTCATTAAATTGAGTTTAATGGCAACCCTGTATTTACACTTTTAATTCATTTTTTTATTTAATAACTGGACATTTTTCAATGGCGGCGCAACAAAACTACGAAAGAACTTAAATATCTAGAGAACATCTAGTCTTAGAAATTGGGGTTTTCTTATTCGTTTCCTCGTCAAAATTTACATTTAAAACCAGCTATAACTTACTATAAATGCCCAAACTCAGACTACAGGCACCAAGAGATGAAAAATTGAAGATACGAAAAATTAGGAAATCTATTATTACCATGAGACAGGAACCCTTCTTCTTTCACCTCGTGTCAGTGCGATCAACCACAACAGTATGAAAAATGTTGAGAAGTACCGGAATGAACATGACGAAATACAACCTAGGAGGCAAAACATACGTTCACAGTGATCCTCCCAGACCCGTCCAGTGAGACAGAGCCGGAGACAATACAATTACCCATATAAGTAAAACAGAATATATATATATATATATATAAGTGAATATTCAAAAGTCTGAAATTGTACAATATACAAATAAAAACAAGTGACCCAGCATAAAGGTGCAAAGCTGCTCACGAATGCCGGGTATATATAGGAAAGTCAAAAGTATAAGATGGGGAAGTACCAACAGGTAAGATACAAATAGGTCAAGGAGGATTGTCCCTCCCTTTAATCAACATTCCTCTTTCCATTTTAATCCTTTTAAATTTAAACGTGGTCTTTGCTTCTATTCCTGGATTACGCCTTTTGTTTGGACGTTTCATGGAAATTAGGCCACAGGAAGGTATAGGCTCCGGGAGTGTTTCCTAGGAGTAATTAGTTGGCTATAACCGGGAACAAGGGGTCACAATCCCCCTTGGCCTATTTGTATCTTACCTGTTGGCACTTTTCCATCTTATACTTTTGACTTTCTTATATATATATATATATATATATATATATATATATATATATAATACAGTAGAATCTCGAATGTCTACTAAAGATAATTTTACAGTTGAGACTTACACTCTAGGGAGATAACGACACGTGTAGTAACTTAAACCCTCAATTGCGTAGGCTGATCTCCGATGATTAATTTCTCAGCTTTGCTACCGAGAGACTTCCAATCAGAACAAAGGAGGCATAGAGCAGGATTTCAGTTCCTAATTAACTGAGCATATCTGGAAGGATTGGTCGTGGAATTAGGTTGAAATCTGGTTTATTCAGTCATTATTTCAGGGGATTTGGTTGCTTGAAAGGAACGTTTGAGAACGCCTGTCAGTTACGGAAATAGTTGTGAGTAAAACTTTGATTTGAAATGAGATCACAGTTTGGTTTTGTTTAAAATATTTTGTTACATTCCAAAAAAAAAAAAAAACTATCAAAAACTGCTGCCAAAAGCTAATTTTAGTATAAAATATTTATGTAAATACGTCAGATGATAAAACTTAATTGTGAACGGGTTTCGTAAGCACAATACAGCCTTCCTTAGGACAAACAAGAAGCGACACCTCACTTATTCAAATTACATAGGTTTTTTGGAAAAATAAAACACATGATTGAAGGTAGGAGAAAATTAGTAGTAGAAAAAATCTAGTCGATATGAAAGAAATAAGGAAATATAACCAAGGATATTAAGAATGACCAATAAAAATCACGGAGGAAAGAAAAACAGAAAATAAAGAATGATTGTTGGAAAGAAATATGAAAAGAGAAATTGAATATATATATATATATATATATATATATATATATATATATATATATATATATATATATATATATATATATATATAATATAAAACTTGAAATATTGCTACAATTTTTGTTGAATTGATTAAAAAGCTAAAAGCAAAAAATAATTTATAATACAACTTGTAAAGCGCTATGCTGCAATTTTACATGTGTATACTTATATAAATTCCCAAAAAGGACAAGTAGCAATGTACTCGTAAATTTCCAGAAGAGTGACAAGAGTAACGGCCGGGAGGAGTTGCGACCCCCAACACTCCGGTTAAAGCTTTTTTCCGCCATGGCAAACGCTTCCGGTAGCCGATACTCCCTACCCTATCTACTTCATGGCTCTTATAAAACCGTAAAAATTACATACAAACATATACACTTTCAATATTATGTAAATTTCAAGTTTACTACTCTACGCTAAACCAAACCAAAAAGCACTCTATATATATATATATTTTTAACAGTTAATTTAAAATACTAATGCATGAAATTACTTCACTCGTGCCTATTTAATGCTTTAAAATCAATATATTCATGAGTAATTAAATCCAAGTCTGAGTGGTTATTTTAAAAAATGGATACAAGACCTATTAGCTACATTATCGCCATATAAATACTGATGTATGAAATTTCTTCACTCGTGGTTATTTAATCCTTTAAAAACTATATATTCAAAACTAATGTTTGAAACCCAAGTCAGAGTGGTTGTTTATTAAATTGGATACAAAGCCTATTGGCAACATTTTCGCCATATAAATAGTAATGTATGAAATTACTTCACTCGTGGTTATTTTAATACTTTAAAATCAATATATTCAAGACTAATGAAATCCAAGTCTGAGTGGTTAATTTTAAAAAAATGGATACAAGACCTATTGGCAACATTATCGCCATATAAATACTAATGTATGGAATTACTTCACACGTGGTTATTTAATACTTTAAAAACAATATATTCAAGACTAATTAAATCCAAGTCAGAGAAGTTATTTTTAAAAAATGGATTCAAGACCTATTGGCAACATTATCGTCATATAAATACTAATGTATGAAATAACTTCACTCGTGATTATTTAATACTTTAAAATCAATATACTCAAGATTAATGACATCCAAGTCAGAGAGGTTATTTTTAAATATTGGATACAAGACCTATTGACAATATTATCACCCTATAAATATATAAATACATAAACACATAAACACGCTATAGTCCAGACACTTTGCAATACACCTTCCCATGGAACAACAGGTAACCTGTTGATGTTATACCATTTTCACGTATAATAACCTTTACGCTAAAGTGAATATTAAAAGATCGTCCGATATTTCAGAAAACCCCTATAATCACGTAAATGCAGTCTGAATATCGCTTGAAATGTGTCTACAAAAAATAGCTCCGTCCATAGAATACCTATGTTTAACCATCTGATTGCCGATTTCACACCAACCACGTATAACAATACCGCCACTAGGAGATATCTGAAAAGCCGTATGTTGTTATTATTATTCCAAAACATCTCTTTCTAGTCACGGCTGCAGTTAAACCATTATAATTGGAAACCAATCTAATCAGAAAAGCGGGTGGATAACCCTCCTTGATAGCTTCTTTCAGAAAACGGCAATCACACATGTATCTATCGTTATTAGTAAAATTCAACAACTTATGTCGTTTCATTTGATTTATAATCAGATTTCTGAATATGTTTCGGTGTAAACAAGTTGTCCATGACGTGAAATATTTGATATCGAATTTAAAGGTGTGTATATATATATATATATATATATATATATATATATATATATATATATATATATATATATATATATATATATATATATATACATATAAATATATATACATATAAATATATATATATATATATATATATATATATATATATATATATATATATATATATATATATATATATATATATATATATATATATATATATACATATAAATATATATATATATATATATATATATATATATACATATAAATATATATATATATATATATATATATATATATATATATATATATATATATATATATATATATATATATATATATATATATATATATGTGCGTGTGTGTGTGTGTATTTTTATCTGAATATTCAGTTGCGGTAGATCTAAACAATGCCTATGTCCCACATAAGTAATGTAACGTACTGAAATGTCTATTACAAAAAGATAACAATTATGAAAGACATACTTTCAATATTACGCGGTACTGCACGACGCAGGTATGTTGTTAATGGTAGTTGGAGTTTATCGATCCCTACGAACACTTAGGAGTGATGAGGCTACTGCTCATATGAATTCATTATTAATGCAGCTGTAAAGATACTTAATTGCTTCGTGTAGAAAAATGCTTAATAAGTTGTTTAAGGAGAATAATTTCCTCATTGCAATTTTATATCACGAGTAATAAGAAAATACGCGATGTAAGTATATCTTTTCAGTAAGGGACTTTCATAGCAACAGAAAATTTACTGTCAAATATCACAAACCACTTTCACTATATGTGCCTTTATGGGAAATTCAAAACATGCTGAACTTTTGCAGTTTGATGGGATTTTTCATTCTAAAGTGAACACGTTCACGACTGATCATACACGATTTATTTGAAATTATTCAGAAATAGTTAAATAAAACTTCGCATTTCAAATCTGGAGTTTCTAGAAATCAATCAAAATGTAATCACGTGGATGCAATTTTGCCAAATGTTACACCACTGTCGCCAAATCCATTACTTTTTTTTTTTCAAATGGCCAGGCACTTTGACCTTCGCCTTTATTACAGCGGTCAGAGTGTGAACCATTTAGCCGTCCATTGACGTTGCCCCAGGCGCACCAGAGGGAGGCGGATCACATTGAGCCCAAAACACAAACATCCATGCCTTACGCGGGGCTCGAACCCACAACGTGGCTGTCGAGCGATTCCAACGGAAACGCTTGCCTTGACCACTCGACACCACGTCGGCCCAAATCCTTTACTAAAATAATATGCCCGTAATTCACAGAAACAATAAATTGCTGTACCTGCAAAAGTTATTTTTTTCCTTTCAAAACTTTTAAGAGAAAGAAAAAAAATCTGATGTGGACAGCACATGACTTTCCCTGCAGACTTATATTAACGTTCTCCTTATTTTAATTAAATTTATTTCACTTTTAATTCAATTTTCGTTCTCATTCGGAAATCGGACTTATTTTCAAAGGTGGCGCAGAGAAAATAAGGAAAACTAAAATATCTCGAGAACGGCTAGTCCTAGTGTAATGGGGTTGGTCTTATTATTTTCGTCGTTAAAAATTACGTATTAAACGAGCATTTAATAGATATATTTGAGTATACCTAGTTCTTTAGTTTAGATTTTGACGAATTTTTGCGGGTTATTTTGAAGAAAAAGGCAGGTTATTTTTTTCCGAATCGTACCAAATTCTAATCAGCACCAGGATAACCCACAAGTGACTCATCTACCGAATTTTGTGAAATTCGGTCCATTAGTTTTTCAGTTAAAGTGGATACAAGCTTTTGCGGGCCATTTCGCAAAAAAGGCGGGTTCTTTTATTTCAAATCATTCCCAAAACTAATCAGCACCAGACTCGCCCACAAGTGACTTACCTACCAAATTTTGTGAAATTCGGTCGATTACTTTTTTAGTTAGAGCGGATATGAAATCTGCATAGACAGACACACAGACAGACACACAGACGTCACGCTAAAAATGGTTTTTTCGTATTCTAGAGGTCTCGAAAAGTGTAGATCCGTCGAAAACTCAAGTTGCGATTTTCGGCATGATTCCAATACTTTCCCTATACATTACCATGTATTTATTGCAGGGAAAGTAAATTTGATGAAACATAAACATAATAAGAGTTTGATTTCAAATTTTGCAGGAATAGAAAAATATTCTGAATGGAAGCATTCAATTAATAGCAGCATGAACATTTGATAAAATTATTGAATCTATTTTGAATGTAAAAATCTGCCTCCTTCTTCAATATAAAATACTGCAACCCACCAGCGAAGACAAGAAGGCGTATGTCAATAAAAAGTTGCATATCGTGGCAGAAAAAAGTAAACGTTGCCAAACCAAAAATCTAAAATATAAAACGAAAATTTCTTGAAGGATAGAAAAAATTTAGTATGAAGATTAAGAATTTTACTCCATGAATAAAACAAACTTAAGTATTCTATGATAAAATAAATACGAAAGCAACCAGATTTAGAAACTGTTTTGGAACCAGTTTTTTAAACGTTCTGCCAACTATCGATATGAATCTGCATGGTCCATCACTGCCATGCAGATGATGTGCCTATAATTCCGTGCTGACGTAACATTTCGCCGTCCATTGCCGGATTTGTGACTCGTCTGGTTCTCTTCAGTCCACTGCTTCCACACTTGCATCTCCGTTGTGGCATTGAGCTTCATACAAACTGCTATTGCTCGAAAAGAAAACCCTTTTTCACGAAGGTCGATCATTCGTCGTCGTTCAAACTCCGTAACTTGCTTATACAAGTATGACGCCTTCTGTCGTCGTAGAAGCATAGTGACTTCTCATGAAACGTTTACCACTGACAGACAACCATAGACTAATTTCAACGCCCCGCTATAGCTCACTATTTATACGGCTAAGTTTAGATGTCGTTGCTCAGTTCACGCATGCGCGGTGATTTTGAAATTTTAATCATTCGCACAGCACACCCTAATTTGTATTTTCTGTAAGTTTCAGCTCAATCGCGTGATTCTTTCACGGTGTTGCTATTTTTACAAACATGAGTTTATATAAACTGAAAATATTTGTAACAAGCTGCCATATTTAGTAAACCACACTTTTGCTGTAAAATTCCTTCGTGACCGCGCTCTAACAGGAGAACATAAAGTGCTTTTCTGAAGAAGAAGCTGTCAATATCACGCAGTCATAGAATGCACACTGACGTTATTAATGATGTTCTGAGCTTATCGGTTCTTTCAAATACCAAGACGTCATAAGCCTTCTGCGCTCTTGAAGACTTCATTAACACTGTCGTAGAGATACCTAATTACTTTATTTGTATTGGAAAGATTTGAGTAATGATTCTCAAAGGGAAATCATATCTCTATTACGTTTTAATGTAAGGTATGGTACACGAAAAAATGTTGTACAAATAAAACACGATTTGTCTAATTAGGTACCGCATTAGATTTAATATAAAGCCGAATAAATTGATTTTATGCAAGGACTTGCATTGTCTTTTAAGATTAATAAATAATTGGATCCAAAGAAATATCTATAGAGCGTTACTTAGCGCTCAACCAATAACGAAATACCTCATAACGTGCTGTGCAAAGTAAAATAGTAAGCAGACATAAATTTCACATGTCTTTGGATTTCCTTTGTTTTCCTTCTGCCATGTTTTCCTTCTGTCCGGAGAATGGATCACCGAGATTGCGTACTCCAACATAATATCAAGAAAGATCAATTATGCATAAAGCATTGATTATGAAACACTTTCCAACTGAAATGAAATTTTATTTAAACACCTTTAAAATGCGATACATTCAGCGGTGATATCTTTTAAATTATCACAGTACTACAATAACTTACTATATTTGAAAGCTTCAAACTTCATCGTAAAAAATGAAGTTTGTTCAAATGACGGCATCGAAGTATAAATCGTCTGGCTCTATATGAAAAGCGCAATAAATACTTCATTCACATCACTCTTATTCCAGATTAAACATATAAATAACTTTGTGGGGAAAATATTCAGCAATTCCTGTGCATCTTACAATCACTTGTTGACATTCTACATTCATTAAAATTAGGCTTCGTTGTGGAAATAATCAATGTTTCATTACCATTTAAACTCAAAAATATTGTAATTGCATTGGCGCAGAATATAGACGCACAGAAAATACGAAAAAATGAAGTGGTTTTAGGACGGATGCAGGAGTAAATATAAATTTAAAAGAACATTAAAAATTACGATTACATACATTACGATTGCATACATGAACCTTTCCTTACAAAGTTATTGGGGTGCTTAAGAACTTTCATAGGAAACACTGAATACATTATTGAATCTAAGTTTTATTCCGATTTATGAAACGATCTATCAATATCCGATATTTGAATGTAGGTTTCCATCATAATACTGTCCCTTTACAAATACTATGTATTACTAAGAAAAAAATAAATGCCAGTTCCCGGTAATTAAATTTTTGCATAATTCGTTTCTGATCCAAATACACCCTACAGTAACTCCAAAGCAAACTATTAAATACTAATATCGCTAAAAAGTAATTGGATTTATTTTTTAATACAGTTCAGTGGTGCATCCAATTCTTTCATTACTCACTCGATGCCTCTAATTAGCATCAGATATTTACCCCCAAAACAATACATCGCCATCTGCTGCTACAGATTCTGTGAGCATGAAAATGTCAATATCACAAGGTGGAGCAGAAAGGGGAATAATATGGATGACCGTATAGGTGCATGGAGTTTGTGAATGAGTTCTTTACTTTGCGGGAGGTCCATTAGATTTTCTGCAAACTTATTTAATTACTTTAGTTTCCAGGAGATATCTTTGATGTATTGTTTATGTACCTTCATTTTATCGGATTGATTTTTTTATGCTGTAGAATAATATATTGATTTTTCTCCCGATACTTTTGAAATTCAATATTATACTCTAAAAATAAAGTGAACCAAAATATTCGCCATAATTAAAAGTTTTTTATTAAAACCTCATTTTGCGACGTACTAAACTTACCCAGTCATGGCGCTTTCTTGCATTACTATGTCTTTCATCAGTGATGAAGTGAAAATAAGTGGCGGACATGTACTTAAGTACAGGCCATAATCGCCAGGCAAAATTTACATATTGTGAGATCAGATTATCCAAGATTTAGCGGAGACAGTTTTATGTGTGTATTTACGATGTCTGTAATGTTTAACAATGGTATCAGACTTAAGGACTTCAGTTTATGGCACCCAGGCCCGAAAGGTCAAAGTAGGCAATAGACAATAAACCTTAGAAGTCAATGTAAAGCCACGAGAGTGGTTAAAGGTATTAACCAAAGTTCTCGATGTCTGGTCGCATTGCCCTAAGGTCGACCATCGTAGCGTAATGGGCGTTATAGACCGCAGGCAAAATAGGCATCAACCAAAAAGTTCGAGAGAATATAGAGAAAGTCTACACGAGAATTGAGATGCAATGCAGACGATAACTTCTACGACAAAATTGAAGACGACTGGTACGTAAGAATGCAGGCAATTTAGAACGACAATGTCCTGATATACAGGGTGAGTCGGAATTGTTTTTACAAAAGCAGAGGGGTGATAGTAACCCCACCAGACGAGCAATAATTATCATGGAACATAGGGTCGCATTGCACACTGTGAAGCAGAAAAGAGGCACGTCGAACCGCGTCGAGCATGACGCAGTCAGCGCCTCAGACGTCATTGTGTACCTGCCTATGTAGTGTCTCCTACGCCAAACACGAACGCAGTTACCGTATGCAAATGTCCAGGGAGCAGAATCAGCATAACTGGTTCCTAGTAGGTTCCAGCGATAGCCAACCAGAACATACGTTGCCCTTTAGAAACCGTCGCAATTTCAACGCTGCCAGTTATTCCCGTGATAACATCGTTCGACACGTTGAGTGAATGCTATGACGGAGTACACCTACGAGGAATTGGCCGACATGCACCTCACATACGGTGAAGCCAAAGGGAATGGTTGCGCAACACGAAGATTGTACGAGCAGTGGTCTCCAACGCGTCGTATTCCCAATCATCCTACATTTGCCAGTGTCGATCGACGATTGCGAGAAATCGGATCGTTCGCCATCGCTAACAGCAATGCAGGACGTTTGCGAATTGCACGAACACCTGAACTGGAAGAGCGAGTCCTGACGAGATTTGAAGCAGCTCCTTCCACCAGTACGCGAGTGGTAGCAGACGAAATGAGTGTCTCTCAGAAAGTGATGTGGCGTATTTTCACGAGGAACGCATGCACCCCTACCACGTGCAACAGGTGCAATCTTTGCACCAAGATGATTATCCCCGACGGGCAGCCTTTGTGCAGTGGATGCTCGGGATGAGGAATACCGATCCATGATTGCCAGTATTAGTTTTATTTAGCGATGAGGCAACATTCAGCAGAGATGACATTTTTTCAACATGCACAATCAACACGTGTGGTCTTCCTGTAATCCACACTGCACAACCCATCGTAAACACCAGCACCGGTTTACAGTGAACATCTGGCCAGGTATCCTTGGTGATTACCTGGTCGGCCCGTACATCCTGCCAGACCGTTTGTCCGGCGCAACATACCGTATCTGTTTGGAACACGTGGTGCCCAGTTTATTGCAGGCCGTTCCACTCCCCATTCAGAGCGATATGTGGTTTATGTGCGATGGAGCCCTGGCACACTTTTCCATCACGGTCCGGAACTTCTTGAATGCCACATATCCCGCACGTTGGATCGGACAGTGGCGGAACTGTGGCGTGGCCTTCTCGCTCACCAGACCTCAACCCACTGGACTTTTTCTTCAGGGGCCAAATGAAATCTTTAGTGTACGAGACGCCTGTGGCCTCGGCTGAAGATCTCGTCGCGCGTATCGTTGTTGCCACAGACCACATTAACACAACACCCGGAATCTTCGAGAGGGTGTGTCAGTCATTCCTTCGCCGGTGTGAACGGTGCAACGACACGCGTAGTCGCGACTTTGAGCACTTGCTGTGAGTTTGTCGCTGCACAATAAATCTGTTTGTGCAACGTTTGATATCGTTCATTTGCTTTCCCAACACTGGTGTACGTGCAGGTTAGTATTCTAATTTTACTTTTTCTATCTCTCTGAGTGCAATGCGCCCCTATGTTCCATGCTAATTATTGCTCGTCTGGTGGGGTACTATCACCCCTCTGTTTTTGTAAAAACAATTCCGACTCACCCTGTACACTTGTTTCAGAAGTGTTTGAAATTAACACTGCAGTACGATATGATCGACGAGTGCAAGTGGGCGTACCATACCGCGAGTTAGTTCCAGTACAAATATGATCGACATTAAGTCCGAGCTGGTGACAAAGTCCAAAGACAAACTTGAAGGTATGTGTTCATATCAATCATTGATGAAAGTCATCAATGCATTTTAGGCATTTTTAATTAACTGGTCTCACATTTTGCTCACTTCGCCGCAATTATTATGAATAATTGTTGTAATTAATTTAATAAGTAACCTATGTGATTCATACATGATTTTATTTTAAAGTTAAAATAGTGCAATTAATTATGGTAGTATGTTAATGTTTTCTATATCAAGAACTCGTACTGAAGATAGATATGATGAGTTTTAATAACGGCACACAACGCAATGCGTTTTATAAGTTTCATGATATATGATATTCGGCCATGTTTAAGAGAGTTTAATTTAATACTATGCTTTGAATATAAGTTTTATGCACCCCACATATAATTAATTCATTTTATATTTTTAAATACGATGCATTTAAAATATCATTTAATTATATAATACATAAAATATACAATAAAAGGAAAAAGGTTCATAAATTAAATGGTAACCAATAGAAATGTCGTCAAAAACAAAATAAAGCAGCTACTGAATATTCAGAAAATCATATCAAGGTTTAACACGCAGTGAGTCGAGAACGAGACGCCAAGCATAACTAAGGGTCTGAACGGGATCAAAATTGCAAATAGATTCACGGTAAAGATAAAAAAATCTGATGTGAGCAGCACATGACTTTCCCTGCAGACTCAAATTCATTTCCTCTTTATTTCATTAAAAATAAGAATATGAAAAAACTAAAATATCCCGTGAACGGCTAGTCCTAGAGTAATGTGGTTGATCCTTATTCTTTTCAGCGTAAGAACCTACATGTAAAACAAGAATTTACTTGATATATTTGAGTATACGTAGTATTTTATTGCAGATTTTGACGATTTTTGAGGGCCATATCGCAAAAAAGCAGGTTATTTTTTTACGAATCATGCCGAAATCTTGTCTGCACCAGGGTAACCCACAAACGTCTTATCTATTAAATTCTGTGAAATTCGGTCCATTAGTTTTTCAGCTAAAGTGGATAAAAGCTAATTTTGTGGACCATTTTGTAAAAATGCGGGATTATTTTTGTCGCGAATCGTATCAAGAACTATTCAGCACCAGGGTCATACACAAGTGACTTACCTACCAAATGTTATGAAATTCGGTCCATTTGTTTTTGAGTTACAGTGGATACATACATTGCCCATACAAACAGACAGACACGAACACAGACGTCATGCTAAAATAGTTTTTTTCGTGTTCTAGAGGTCCCAAAACATGTTGATGCGTCAAAAACTCGAGCTGCGATTTTCGGCATGATTCTAATACTGCCCATATGCATTGCCATGTATTGCAGGGAAAGCAATAAGAAGGGATTCATAAAGTAAAATATTACGGGAGTTATTGCAGCTAATAAGAAGGTAAAGCTTATCAAACATAGAATGAAAATTATCGTTAATAGCAAATTGAGCAAGAGCCGTGGACAGTTTACTATATTTAACATCTCGAGCATGTTCAGCTAGATTAATACCGACAGTACGTTTAGTACTACCAATGTAGAACTTAAAGTTATTTTCGTGATATAAAAGGGGGGACAACGTACACCCCATCTTCACTCATAAAGTTATTTTTATTCTTAAATTTATCTGAATGAATACGATTACATAAAGTAGTAACGGTAGAATAAGCGGGGTTAAACTTAAATCCATGGTAAAAATGAAGAAGAGGACGAAAAATCGCCGGATGAAAAGATTGTCACGCGGACAGGTGCGGACCAACATTTTATGTGATACGAAGTAAATAAAGTAAACATTATGTCTGAAGTTAATAAGAAGCAGATATGCCAAGATGCACATATGTTAAGTCGCGATATTCTTTGGCACAACCCAAGTTCTATATCGAAAGATCTCCCGTCCAGGAATAAATGCATGGATGACCTGTTACACGAATGCAAGATGCCGGATAAATAAATAAAACCCTTACCTGGTAAGGCGACATCTTTCCCTGAAAACACTTAAAATAATTACAATTTGGAAGAGTCAAATGACACACCAATTTAGGATATAACATTCTCTTTATTAAATTAACGTAATTAGATTAGTAGTTTATAGACAGAATTAGCTGAATCATAATCAGCGCAACAACAGATAACACTGTAACAATGGACTCAGGATCGCAAATTGCCACGAAATTAACCAATGAAAATAATAAGTTTTTCTACAACATAATAGGAAGTGGCACAGCTATATTTAAGTATCAATACACAAAATAATTAAAAGGTATGGTCTCAACAACGGGAGAAAACCCGCTCTCTGAGAAGAATTACGTTTATAATTTAGATGAGCAAGTCATCGAATTAGTCAAGCAAAATAGAACTAGTAATTATTCAAGTAAATATAATTTAGGAGCGGAAGCCAGAGTTTATGTATTTAATGTGGAGAATCTTTCTATTTATGCTTCCGTAAGACCGCAGTAGTTGCAGAGAGTGATCAACTCTTACCTCCCTAGTCGGAGTTGCAGAATGGTCAGACGCAAACATCCGCCTCATACCGCAGGGAATTTGGCTTCACAGTTGCATTCCGTACCATTCCAACAACTCGACCCGGTACATAGACCTCGGCCCCATCGTACATCATCGTCGTAGCTCTCTCAGCTAGGCGACGGGCTCCTCTTCGATGTTTTTCTGCGATGGCGACTTCTTCCCATGCCCACGGGAGGCCGGATTCGACTTGTGTCGTCTCCCGCACACTGTGGTGGGCAACATTAAAAATGGTCTAGGCCGATTTGAGGGTGTCGACAACCAGATAGGAATGAGCTCGCAGAAATATCCAGGATTCTGCTTTTATACCCAAAAATGGAAGATCGCCTCGCTAATCCGACTCTGACCTGTTGGAAAGCTATTTATTTGAACCGACCATTAGAAAACTTCAAAGGCTCACCCCACAGCAGGGTTCCGAAACAGGAAGCATACCCTCGATGCGAGGTCTCGATTTCATAGATAAGTTTCTCTCCAAACCTATTGTGTGAAAAAGTGCATGTATTGCACAAATATTACCAGGCCGCGAGCAAAGCCAGACATCTGCTCTGCCCCGAACAGAACCTTGAACTTTAACAGTTAAATAATGCTTTTCTCTGTGAGTGCGTTTTTCACAGATTAATAAAATGGCTAAAACTGTTCTTTCAGTACAGAATATTTTGTATAATAATGAATTTAATAGACAAGAGGAATAATTAAAACAGGCTTTAAATTGATGTAAAAATATAGAATCTTGACATATGATATATAAATTACAATTTTTACATAAGTGACGCGAGATTATGAAATCTCGTCACGACAAAAAGAAAGACTAAATTTATACGGCATAAGATCAGAAAAATGAACATAGTATTAGGATAAAATATTATGCGGATGTTGGAGATGTTGGTTACGTGACCAATATGTTGGAAATACGTGATTTTTGAGCTAATGAACACATTTCAAACACTTGGTTTTATACATCTGGTTGTGCATATGATTATGTATGTATCTGCGCCTATGTGAGGTGTATAAAGAATATGCTATATTTATGTCATTTTGAAAATTCATGTAAAAAATAATTACTATTATAAATATACTGCCAGTATGTCAAGGTACCAATCGCACCCCCGAGGGCTGAAAAAACTCATATACTAATTCTTCCAGGCTGAATTCAACTATGAAATCCCTTTATCAAATTATTCTTTGGATCTGGAGAAATAGCCTCTCACATTTGAATTTTATTTTTAACACTTTACAACAAAGTTGAAAAGTGTTTATAACTTTGTTCATTCTGTCTGTCTGTCTGTCTGTCTGTCTGTCCGTTAGTACGATAACTGCCGTGAAAATGACTTCATCAAAATGAAATTTTAGTATGTTTTTCAGACGGTATGTACGACCTATGGGAATATAAATGAATAATACCACCCAATTAGTTTTGTATTGAACCCGAGTTGACAAAATGAGATACATTGAACCCTATGGGACCTAATTTTTCAAACATTTTTTAAGCAAATTTAAAATTCACAAATTGCTTCGAAAATTTTAGGTAATATTCAAATTATTCCGTAAAATATATAAAAACAATTTCAGTAAAATATATTCAGTAGTTTTTCAAATAAAAATTAAAATAATAATTACACCATATGAAGCGATCACGTGACCATGATATGAAAAGATCACGTGACCCACTTCAAAATAAAATATGGCATCCATCTTGTCTCAAAATCGTGATTTTTACAGTTCTTTTTAATTCATATTGAGTGTTGTAGTCGTCCTAAAACCGCTTTATTTTTGCTTAAATTATATGCATCTACATATTGAAACAACGCAATTACAATATATTTGAGTTTAAATGATCTTCCAAATTTGAATATTTCTACAACGAAGCCTATTTTTCACTTATGTAAAATATAAACAGCAAAATATATAGGATGAGTTGTATAAGAATTGCTGTATTTTTTTTAACGCAAAATTATTTAGCTCATGGAGTCTGCATAGCTGATATGAATGAAATATTCATTGACTTTACAGAGAGAAGGACGATTTTTTCGATGAAGTTTTAAGCATAGAGTTTAACTATTTGTAGCTCCATGGTCTCAAATTTTTAAATAAAGTAAAATAAATTATTTTAGTACTGTGATGAATGAAATGAATGGGAAAATGTTATGAATGAAATGCTGCTTTCATAGAGAGAGCTAGGCGTGTAATTTTTTCTATGACGTCATTTGAATGAATGTCAGTTGTTTTCGATGGAGTTTTCAAATATAATAAATTATTGTAATATTATGATGATTTTAAAAATATTACCGAGGCATGTATCGCATTTTAGAGATGTTTAAACCAGACACTTTATATTTCAATGCCGTCATTTGAATGAAGCTCATTTTTTTCGATGATGGTTTAAGTTTTCAAATATAATAAATTACTGTAGTATTGTGATAAGTTTTAAAATATTACTTAGGACTGTATTGCATTTTAGAGATGTTTAAATAAAATGGCATTGAAGTTGGAAAGTGTTTCATAATCAATGCTTTAAGCATGATTCATCTTTCTTGTTTATTTTTGCGCTTATTTTTCAGGCCGAAAGCATTGCCACATAATGATACAATTGCATGATCATGAGACTTTAATGCCTAGAAAACTAAAAGGAAAACAACATCCAGCTCATGGAGTTAGAGATAAGATAATATTTTAACCTCCATGATCCAACTGAACAAGAAATTTAATATTGAGAGGTTGTAAGGATTAACAAATACTATATACAAATAGTGTCTCGACGTCTAATTTTTCAAGCAATGTTTTTCCCGGGAAAAAGAGATTCTAAATTTAAGTGGTAGCCACACAGATTGCAGACGGTAGAGAAAGCTGGCAACCAGGTTCTAAAAAGACGAGGTGGGAGATGATACGAGTTGGTACGTGGATGCAGACGATGGTAGTAAGGGTGGACCATGTACATTCTGATTTAATATTTGTAAATTACGTTAATGGAGTTTATTTTATGATTTCTATAGCTTAGAAATAAACTTGTTGCTTTTACCAAATATGCCAGCGTGTTCATTCCGACACCTTTACAAGGTCATCTCAATTTAAAAATTCAAAATGCGAGTATATAACACATGAAGAGACATATAAGCGACGTGCCTCCTCTATTCTCTTCGAACTCGTGTTTTAAACAATGCAATGAATGCAGACTTCGTTCAAAGACAGATCAGTTGGAGCTGAATTGCATGACTCAGTTATTTAGAGAGAATTAATTCTTTATTTCCATGTTATGAACAGAAATTGAAAACTTGAAAAAATAACTTTCAGGTATTAAACTTAATATATTCGTTTGTGAGAGGGTCTAGGAGAGAGTATATTCCTTGCCTCGTGTTAGGGGATGATATAGTATGCATGCTTTAATAGTGACTCGCATAAGAAATAGTAATATTGAATGGGATGGGTGTATGGATCACATGTATCTCTAGATATTAGGAGTAGATACATAACATAAGTAGATCTAGTTAAGTAAAAGTTAGTTTAGTTTTTATTATTGAAACGTTAATTATATAAAATTATTGACATTCATAACATCATTTCTATTTAAATATACTGTTCTATCTAAAATCTCCAGCATATCTATCTCTTTATGTACAACCCGGAATCTTCTTCGAAAGTACTACTTCTTACAGGCAATCAAGTTTAGTATTGACATAAAACTACAAAGGTATAGAGTTCAAAAGACTGTTCAAAACTTTACTAAGTTGCTAGGTTTGTCGGTACAATAAAAACAAGAAAAATCAATCATGCATAAAGCATTGATTATGAAACACTTTACAACTGAAATGTGATTTTATTTAAACATCTAAATACGATAAATTCAGCAGTGATATTTTTTAAATTGTCACAATACTAAAATAATTTATTATATTTAAAAACATAAAACCATGGAGGTAAAAGTATGTTCTAACTCTATGCTTAAAACTTCATCGAAAAATTCAATTATATAATATTGTCTGCTTTTCTATGTAAAATCAATGAACATTTCATTCATATTACCTATATTCCAGACTCCAGAGCCAAATAATTTTGCGTTAAGAAATTCAGCATTTCCTACACAACTCATCTTACAGCTTGATTTATTTACATTCTGTATATGTGAAAATTAGGCTTCGTTGTAGAAAGAATGAGTAGAAATAATAAGTTTGATGATCATTTAAACACAAATAATTGCAATTGCATTGGCGCTGGATATAAAAGCACAGAAAATACGAAAAAATAAAGCTGTTTAGGACGGATGCAACGCAAAATATAAATTTAAAAGAACTTTAAAAAATCACGATTTTGAGACTGGAAAAAAGATGGATGCTATATTTTATTTTGAAGTGGGTCACGCGATCTCTTCATATAATATGGGTGCAATTATTATTTTGATTTTTATATAAAAGCTACTGAACATATTTTGTTCAACTTTTTTTTACATATTTTATGGGATAATTTGAATATTTTCTAAAATTTTCAAAGCAATTTGCGAATTTTAACTTCGCTTAAATATGTTTAAAAAATTAGGGTTCAATGTATTTCACTTTTTAAACCCGGATTCAATCCAAATCTAATTGGCTGATATTATTCATTTATATTCCCATATGTCTCACAGTCAGTCTCAACATACTAAAATTTCAATTTGATAAAATCATTTGTACGGCAGTTATCGTGCGAACGGATAGACGGACAGAATGAACAAAGTTTTAAACACTTTTTAATTATATTGCAAAGTCTTAATAAAAACAGTTAAATTATTTCAATTTATCGATATCATGGCACATAAAATCCAAACAATATTTTCGTCCCTCCATAAAATTCATATATATTATCCTTTTGAAAGGACCTACGAGGTGTTGCCGAATGGAACAACATCCTTCATAGGCTACGTGTGTCCCTTTGACAACAGAGCTTTATCTGCTATCCCTGCTGGATATATATTTGAATACCTTGACCAGGTAGTTCAATGAGATATGGGATTAAATAAATCGATATAAGGAGAGCTGAACAATTCATTAAACATATTGCACACTGCATATACAATACACTATACCAATTAAGTTGAAAAGGCTATGGTATAGTAAGATATACATATTATTTGTGACCAAGATCGTACTTTTTAAACATTAAATGATCATAGACACTAAAATTATTATAGTTCAAAGCGAATACCGTAATTTTCTATGACTTAAATTTTATAAATTATTTCGGATATTAGTAGTCATACGATTTTTAATTTCTCATATTATTGTATAAAGGCCTATTTAACATGGAGGCTTAAAACGCAGCGCACGAATAGATGTAGCCTGCTTGTTAATTTGATCGTCTACACTAGACGTTAAAACAGCAGCGTTTTAATCCTTTTACGACAAGCGCCTCTTATGTCCGGCATCCACTAAATGTGTCACATTGGCTGACGACATTTGGAATAACGATACGCGAATTGGACGTCACGCATTTAACTAGCGAACAAGAAAAAGATCTTGACACGAGTAAAGTGTATTTGTTTTTTACTTTTTGTAGAGTATCATAGTTAAATGTGAAGTAATTAACGTGCACTGTGTGCACTAATGGCACGACGACTCATTCATTGGTGAGGTAATGATGACTAATTCCGCCGTCGCGAAAGGTTTGAAGGCAGTAAAGTTGTCGTGAAAGGATAATCAAGATATATACAGAGTGAGTTTTTAGGACTCATTTGTTCAGTGGCAACACATATTTTGTACTCAGTGAAACTGCTTTCTTTCTTTCAACCCAGACAGTGTGACCTACTTGAAGGTGTAAGATGTCTGTCTGGACGGCCGGGAGAGTGCCACCCAATTTAGATCGGAACCCAGATGAGAGGGGAGGGGCGATATCCACAGGAGCCGCACTCTCCTTCCCTTGCCACCAAGCTTTCGGAAATACTATCGAACGCACCGAATTAACGTGCCCGTACTTCGCGCAAACACGGGTATGGTTTGGGCAGAGACGGGCAGTGAAAGCGTTGCCAAAGAAACGCTCTGGTGTATAGAGCATGGGCACATGACGTCACATGGAGAATTTTGCTCATATGTTTTCAAATCAATATACTAGCATGCTTAGTTTCATGGAAATTTTCGTCATTTTTGCATTAAAAACGACTACTTTACACGACTACTTACAACCGTTTAACCTCTCATTTTAGTAGCATATATCTAAATTTATCTTTTTGATGGATAATTTTAATTTACCGAAAAATAAAATATTCACTTTGAATAAAATATATACACGAGTTTTTATATGAAAATTCTTTAAGTAACTTTCGCTTCTCACTCGCATATAGACTGTAGCATTTTCTAGTAAATGTATATATCTTCAGAACGCTAGCTAGTGACTACGGTAAAAAGAGTATTAGTGACAATTCATTTAAAATCACTTAAAGTGCACATTAGCAAATGGAATCTTAAACATATATTGTCACTCAAGTATTCTAAATAACTTATTTTTAGCACAAAGGTAAATTTTGATGCTTAATGGGTTTAGTTTCAATTTTTATTGCCATCATCGCCAATTTACCATTACCAGCTATGTTAAAAATAATGCCCTTTTGCCCTTACGTTTCTGCGCATTCAACTATGCAGGCTAGTTATTTACGCTCATTCCCATGCTTTATAGTTTGATCAGTGCCTAACGTCAGCGTTGCTAATGCCCAACCAACACCGACCCCCCTGCTTTCGCGCTCATATAGATTGAATCACATACTGGGCATGGACTTACTCGACTGACGTTCAAGCATTAAAACCAGACGGGTTTTCAGAATCCGTATAGAATTGGCCTAATTCTATTATTTTTCTGAAAATTTTATATTCCAGGATTTTGACGGAAGCTTGGTTTGAAAACTCCTAAATTCATATCGTACATAACCGGAACGATGCCTGCCAGTAGGTGTTGAAGGCTCAGACCACTCGGCTGGCCCTAGGGTTTACAGCAGGAATTTGACTGGCCGGGAAGAGCTGCCAGTAGGTGTTGAAGACCCAGACCACACCGACTAACCCAAAGGTTAACGGTAGCAAGATGTGTGGCCGGGCTGCCAGTAGGTGTGTATTTATTTGCAGTGTGAACGTGATAAATTAATAAACCTATCTTAGAACCGCTGCTATAAATGTTTTTGTATTGATAAATTCTGCAAATAAAATAACTCGAAAGAATTTGAGTGAATTCTTGATTATAATATAAAATCCAAAATTTGAGATAAAATTTTGGATTTTTATAGCATTATCATATATGCTAAAGGGAGTTAACTGCCCAAGCACTGATAGAAGTATAATCATGGCTGGACAATAGTTTGCATTAAGTAATGGATGCCCATTGTATTAAAATAACTTGTATTAGACAATTGATTCAAATTTATTCGCATGGCAGATGTGTGACACTTAAAAGAATCTGATGTCAGCACATGACTGTACCTGCAGACTCAAATTTATTTTCTTTCTTCCTTTCTTTCAATAATGCATTAAATTTAGTGTAATTACATATATTAACACGATCATTTATTTGAAATGACGCCGAATTTGCAGTTGATTCAATTTTCGCTTTCCCTTGGTGACTTGACTATTTTCAAAGAAATACAGAAATACCTTAAGAACCGTTCAAGCTATGGTAATGGAATTGGTTTTATTCAATTTGTCGTCAAACATTACGTATAAAACGCGCATTTAATTAATAAATTTAAGAACAGTTAGTATTCTGTTTTAGATGTTTATGATTTTTGAGGGTCATTTTGAAAAAAAAAGTGGGTTATAATTTTTCGAATCTCATTAGAATCTAATTAACAAAGAAATCCGCAAGTGATTTATCTACTAATTTCTGTGATATTTTATCGGATAATAATTGAGCTAGAATGAATACATATATTGAACAGACACACACACACACACAGCCGTCATCTTAAACATAGATTTCACGTATTCTAGAGTTGAAGAGCCAGATCACTCGACTCACCTTAAGGTATGAGCAGCAGATTGAGTGACCGGACGTATTCTAGAGTGCAAAAAACTTGTAGATTCATCGTAAACTTGAGTTCTAATTTTTGACATATTTCAATAGATCAAAAATTGGAACTCGCGTTTTCGGAGGATTAACAAGTTTCGGGTGTGTTGAAGAAAAAATTACAAAAATATATCACTAACACTTACTTAATATATCACAAAAGTGTCCCCCAGTTGACTGTATGATTGTATAATGCGATATAAAGAGATCAAAGTACATTGCGTGAATACAGTAAAAAAACAGTCTATATGTGGCCACTAACACATTTGTTAAATATATAAATTATCAATCATTAATAATACATAAACACTCTACTCTAAAAAATACCAAGCTTGACCGCCGAGTGTACGGGATTGTTATGATAATTGCTGCTCCCAATTATCATTAATTAAAATTCAAGTTGTGCAGTAAAGGGAATTTCCCAAAGCTTATACTTACACTGACCCTTAGATTTAGATTAACATATAAATACACATTACATCACAATTGAAAGTTAAAAACACAATACATCTAACACAGATGAAATGGCTTGTAATCCCATAAATGGATCATTCGCAGTTCATAGTGAAGAGGGCTTGGGTAGGCGAAAAAAACACAGTCCATAAGAACACACGGTTTTTTGAGATATCGCTGAAACCTGTATCCCATCGCGGATTATCACGGATTTGGAGATCACAGTCCGCTGTACTCTCCACCGCCCAATTGCCAACTAAATTAGCGATTCCTGGAAATCCGGGAACTACGTGCAGGCCGATGTCGGTTGGGTCGCATTCCAAATAATCTTTACGGGTGCTTGCCTCACACATACCGCACTGATGACGGTTGATGCACTCAGCTGACGTGTGTTGTATGCTGCATAGAAGCCCAGGATTGGTACCTCGCAGACACCCCGTTTTATGTATACTCGTCTGTGAGGTGAGATAGACACTAAGCTGTCGATTACCGTACTTGCAGTTCACACAGTTGTTACGGCATGTATGTAGTTTAAAGGGTTCAAAGGGTAGCCCATACTACGCTGTCTATTTCTAGAGTTGTGGTGGTACTGCGTGGGGAACGAGGCGAAGTCCTTGCTGTTCCGATGATCGTCACTGCCAGATGATATTGCAAAATTTGGTCTGCTTCCGCCCTAGCTCGATTTGGCTTAGAGCGGCCATAAAGCTTCATTTGCTAACAGGTCACGCCTGGCTACCAGCTGCACTTGAGTATATGTGCTCGCAGCAGGGTATAAAATCGCTGGATCTTTCCTACATGCATAGGGCTGCCGCTAGAAAGTAGCAACCGATACCGGTCCCTAAAAATGTGTCAAAATGCATTTCGGATCGGGCTTCAAAACAAGAGCACATCCACTTGGATACCTTCTCTAACGAGATCAGAATGGAGTCTAATTTTACATTTTATATTCGAGTCCCTTCAGATTTTGAAGAGGGAGGAACGAAAATGGGGTGGAAAGTTTTCTTATCCACTCATTCGTTCCATCACTTATGTGCGAGAAATGGGTGGTGCCAATTCCGGCCAAATTATTGGATTGTAGCCTGACGCTCATTTCATATGCGTTTTAATAACTTTCGATGACTGGAGGGATTCCAGCAGCCGGGAGGTGTCGCCCGGACTCCGTAGTGACCCAACACCTGACAGGGGCTATAAATTTCAAGATATTTGTAGTTTTAAATTTGACACGACATTTATTTTATGAACAATTGCAACTCCTGTCATGTGTCACTCAAACCTGTGCGCCGAATTGTCCCATATTGTCTGTGAGGAGGCATCGTGCAGCAATTATTTGCTCATTGCCTACATTGAGTAATTACTTCTCCCCTCTTCATTCCTGGAGTGCACCCGGTGCATGAACAGTATTTGCACTATGTGCGAATATATGTTATACATCATAACATCGGGCAGTCTAAAACACGAATTCACTATTTTTAATGCACGATTTATTGACAACTGTGTGCGTATGCGTGTGTGTGTGTGTGTATGTGTGTGTCTGTATGTGTGTGTGTGTTGTGTTGAAGGCCCAGATCGTCCGACTCATTCTAAGGACTCGAGCAACTATTTGGACGGCCGGGAGTGTGTGTGTTGTGTGTGTGTGTGTTTATGCAATGTTGTATTCATTCGACGAAATGTCACGAAATATTGTAGGTTGTTGATTATCCCGTTTCTGCTCAGATTTCAGTACGGTTCGGAAAACCAAAACTACATTTTATGGGAAATGTTCCCAAAAATCGTCAAAATCTGAAATATAAATCCAAATATGCCTAAATGTACAAATTAAATGCCCGTTTCATAAGCCATTTTTACAGAGTGAACCCACCAACTCTATGATAAACCGTTCTGGAAATTTCGGAAAGCAGACGCATTTTAAAAATACTGCCAAATGACAAAAAATATTAAAGCTGCAAATTGCATAAAATATCAGTTACGTACAGGTTTAATTTAGACAATTACACGTAATTTCATGGATTATTAAACAGAAAATTAATCTGAGTCCGTGAAGAAAGTCATGTCTACCTAATATAAACACCTTGAGTTATGTATCTATCTCTGGATAACACTTGGCGAAAATTGTGCCAATGAATTTGGATAGATATCGCGAACTTGGCAAGAATTTTAAAATGGTTTGAAGTTGACAAAAATCTCGCCAAATCGATAAAAATGACGCCGAATCAATACATTAATTGTGTTTTGAAAGATAATAGTATTGTAATGATGTTTCGGAATCGTTTGTCAGTTAGTCTCTCTGTTCCACTTGGAAACAATTTTGTTGGAAACAAGTTGGAAACAACCGGCAAACACAACAGCTTGGTAACAAGTTTTTTAAAATATCTCAAAATTGAACATAATATCACAAAAATGTTCAATATCATGGAAAGAGTATAGGAATCTACTATAAGAAAAATCCATTTCTCTGTTCATCCGTTCATTACGTTTGGCAAAAAGTTTGTTAAAGAATTTGGCGGGATGTTGCGAGTGCCGCCTAATTGATCAAAATGACGCCAAATGGGAGGTAACATTTTGCAAATTTGGAATTCCGTCATATGACGGCATACCTAGATGTTATATATTAATAAATACTCAATAATACTTCTTAGGAACGACTCCTAATTCATTGTTTAAAAACTGATTTACAGCCTAAAACATCATTTATATTATATCTTACGCACTTTAGTTTTAATAACGAATAATAGTGAGCTTACTAGAAATTTACACATGCATATATTCCCAAAACAATTTATTAATATCAATACCAATCACGAAAAACTGTCTCCAACATTACGGTTGAACTGGCCATCAAATGCTTTGAAAGACATACTAACTGCACGATGCTTATAATTAGTATCCGCCGTCCACGCTCATAATAGAGAGACATCTGTTGCAGATTTTTCCAAGCATTAAAATGCCGATATCATGTGGTTATGATACAGAGGACTATTATTAATGACCCTATAGATTTATGGACCTTCTGAATGAGTTCTTTAGTGGATGAGTTTGATTGGTATTAAGGTATTATTGGTATCGTTTTGGTTATACTCCATGTTTCTTCCGTTCAAATAACCCTGGTGTAGGCAGCACATGACTTCTCCCACAGATTCGGATTCATTATTTATTTATTTATTTCACAATGCATTGAGTTTAATTGCGAGCACTTTTTAAAATACTGATATAAATTACAAGGGGTTTACAGCTCTAATTCAATTTGTATTTTTATATGAGGATGGAACGTATTTTAACAATTAACGTGCCGACACTCAAATATACCTATTAGTAGCGTCTGGTCAAATGGTCGGGTTTTAGATAAAACCTTTATTTTTTCTGATTGAATGCAGGTAATATTGATTTTAGCAAGGGAATATGAAACAAAGTAACTTCAATGTACTACACTCCATTTGGTTCCTGAAACTCGATTTGATCCTTCTATTGCACATGCTCTTATATGTTTCATAATACTGTCGTCAATTATCAACGAAAATGCAGTCTTCACTTTACCCTTTATAATATTACGTTTTGCATATCCCATTAGACACGATTCTTAGATGAAAATGTTATCAAGTGCAGCTCTCCCAGATGTAGCACCTATTTGCATTTCTTCCCAAACAGTGCCATCAATCGAAATATATAGCTCATTTATTCATTCACATCTTCAGAACTTGCGAGCAATCTCATTCTTTTTCGTCCTCTACGTATTATATTTACAATATTCTCCTCTTCATCGTCGGTATCTGTAGGCTCACACTCGGTGTCTAATGGATCACTATCATTTTGAAATAATATATCTTCACTTTTAGAAAGTTCACCTTCATCCATTTCCGAAAACCTCTTCGCTTGTGCTATTTATTTTTTTGAGAACTTGGTGTGTCTTAAATGTTTCGACATGTTTTTCAGAGTGGAGATTAGGAATGGAGTCACGCTGTAAAATTCAAATATAAACTAACTAGTAAAACTATTTAGTTTTAGTCACATTTCCTTGCAACTTGAAATGTTGCGCACTTTATTGAAATTTTAATACACAATTATTACTTTCCTTATATACATAATAAGGAAAGTATTGTAACGGGGTCGAGTATTCGAATTCGAGTTTTCGACGCGAGAGCACGTTTCAAGCATCCCAGATCATGAATCAAACATTTTTGAGGTGATGTCTGTGTCTGTGTGTGTGTGTGTGTGTAAAAGTATGTGGGTGGTTGTGGGTATGTGTCATTGAGTCTGTGGAGATGACATCTCACGAACGAATAGAGGGATTCGAATAAAATTTGGTACAAAAATCAAAATCCGTGAATACTAGAAGTCTGTTGTTTTTAAACGTAATCGAATGTTCAGAACCCCCCCCCTAAATTTTCGAGTGAAATTTTGAAAAAATCATCAAAAAATCAAAATCTTTAATAAAGTTATGCAAATGGACATTTTTTATGTAATTTTTCTTAGAAAACGATTGACAAACTTTAAAACGCTAGCATGAACCGTTCTCGAGATATTGCACATTTTTCAAATAAATGTATCAAAATATCACATTAATTAAAAAAATATTAATTGTTGAGAAACATGTTCACTTTTCATATGTAATATGCGATAAATTTGATGACATCATTATCGTGGATCTAGCTCGTTCCATTCATGAGAAAAGATACTTTGAGTAATATTTTTGTATTTGAACGGCAATAGTCATTTATCTATCTATCATTTACCTGCTGTTACTTCTCCGTGCATAACTTTTGGCGAGATTATGGCGACGAATTTGGCGGAATGTCGCCAACTTGGCGAATTTTTGAATTGTTGCCAAATTAACAAAAATCACGCTAAATGGATAAAAATGACTCTAAATCAATGAAAATGACGACTAATTGTCGAAAATTCAATATCTTGGAAAGAATATAAGTATCTACTATAAGAAAAACCTATGTTTTTTTTCTGTAAAAGTAGTAAATTCATTGCATTATATAAGGAAAGTCATGTGTTGCCCACATGATTTTTTTTTTTAAATTGAACTTGCTACACAACAGTCCTTGCAGAAATGTACAGGAAACTGATGAAAATATATGGAATGAGCATATAAATCACATTTTCTGACCCGATAACCTTATAAGGCAATAAATTTTTCTTCCGGTCAAATGACCGGCCGTGGTAGATAACGGTTTACTATCTCTATCATACAAACACAAGAAGAAGAAAAATAAATGTTGAAAAATTAATTGCAGACATTTAATAGAAAAAGTCATGACGTCAATTGAGAAAAAGCGATAACATCATATGCGAATTTTCTAATTAAAATTTAAAACCGGTCATTTGACCGGTCATGGTATATATAGTGTGAAAATAGAGGCTTGGCAAAAATGCCAAATCCTGAAATATCTGAAATACCTGAAATATCCTGAAATATCGTCATAGAGAAATGGGTTTGGTATTATTTGCTCTTTCGTCCAAAAGTACGTATAAAACAAACATTTATTCAATGCATTTATGCATAGTGTTTTCTTTTAATTTCAGATATTGACGATTCTTGCTGTCTATTTTTCAATAAAAGCTCGGTTCAGTCATTCGAATCGTACCTAAATTTTATCAGTACTAGTGTACCTCTTAGGTGACTAACCTATCAGATTTTAGGAACATTTTGTCGATTAGTTTTGAAGCTAGAGTGGATGCATACATCCGACAGTCTAAAATTTGATTTCCAATTTTCAACGCCACACAATTACTTTCTCATTACGTTAAAATATATTGTACGGAACATGGAAATACTTTATCTACCAATGCAAGGAGCAATAATCACTTAACCTCTAGCAAAAGCCGCTTAAATAGTGCGATTTATTAGAAATTAAGTGTTGTAAACATCGTAATAACAATTATGATATGTTATTTCTATAAATAACTTTTATACATTTATAAATAAAATTTATATATGTTTACAAGTGAGAAGCTTTTAATGAATATTAAATTAAATATTTTAACAATTCAATTTTGAAAAATCTGTGATTTACACATTTTCCAATACAAGTACTTTTGCTACTGTGTTCATGTTTAACAACTGCGTATACAGTATAAATGAAGTAATTCAAGTTCCACCCCAAAAGGGGGCTAAAATTATCGCAGTCATCTCGTACTTTATTGAGTTTTATGGATCCGGTACAGCGATCTATTATTCAAGAATCTGCGATCCAGTGTCAAGAGTCATTCCAATGGTGAATTATTATTTCTGATCATTTAAACTCAAATACATTGTCACTGAGTTGTTTCAGAATGTAAATGTACAGAAATTAAGCAAAAATAAAGCGGTTAAACGATTCATACAACACTAAATATAAATTAAAAAGAACTTTAAAAGTCATAATGTTGACACAAGATGGATGCTATATTTTATTTAAAAGTGTGTTACGTGATCTCTTCATAGAGTATGGATGTAATATTTTAATTATGGGTGTTATTTTAATTTTTATTTAAAAAACTACCGAATATATTTTGCTGACATTTTTTTCATATTTTTATGGGAAATTTGAATATTTCCTACAACTTTCAAAGCAATTTGCGAATTTTAAATTCGCTTAAAAAATGTTTGAAAAATGAGGTCCCATAGGGTTCAATGTATTTCATTTTTTCAACCCGGGTTCAGTCCAAAACTAATTGGGTGATATTATTCATTTATATTCCCATAGGTCCCACAGAACATCTGAGCAATATATTAAAATTTCATTTTGATAAAGTCATTTTTACGGCAGTTATCGGGCTAACGTGCAGACAGACAGACAGAATGAATGAATGAACAAAGTCATAAACACTTTTTAACTATGTTGTAAAGTGCTAAAAAACAAAATAATCTGTCAGTGAAACAGAATAAATTTTAAATATCGGAAATTATCTTTAAATTTCTAGAGGACATTTTCAATACTAGAATGACTCTCTCATTGTATATACCAGTAATTGTGGACCAATTTCATATTTTTAATCGCATTTTAGCACAGAATAGTTGATACCTGCAATGGCAGCAGAAACATTTGTTATGTGCCATACTTTTGTGAACTTCTGTATAGATCAATAATTCAAGGCGACATAGAATTGCAAAAGAATTCAACTCAAGCTACGGTCACATTGATCAAGTACATATTCGAATATTTGAGTATTTGAAATTTAACATTGCAGTATTTGAATAAGAATTTGTCTATTTTTAATACTTTACAACATAGTTGAAAAGTATTTATGATTTGATTCATTCTGTCTGTCAGTCTATCTGCCGTTCGCACTATAACTGCCGTAAAACTGACATTATTAAAATGAAATTTTAGTGTGTTGTTGAGACGGGCTGTGGGACATATGGTAATGTAAAGGAATAATATCACTCAGTTAGTTTTGGATTAAACCCGGGTTGAAAAAGTGAAATACATTGATTCCTATGGGACCTAAGTTTTCAAATATGTTTTAAACGTAGTTAAAATTAACAAATTGCTTCGAAAATTTCAGGAAATATTCAAATTATCTCATAAAATATATGAAAAAATTTCAGTAAAATATATTGGGTAGTTATTTAAATAAAAATTAAAATATTAATTACACCCATATTAAATGAAGCGATCACCTGACCTACTTCAAAGTAATATATGGCATCCATTTTTTTCCTAGTGTAAAAATCAGGACTTTTAAAGTTCTATTAAATTTATATTTAGTGTTGCACCAGTCCTAAAATCGCTTTATATTTTACAATATTATTGAACAATTACAATATTTTTTAGATTAAATGATCATCAAACTTTACTTATTTCTACAACGAAGCTTAATTTTAATGGATGCAGAATGCAAGCAAGTGATTGCAAGATGAATTGTATAAGAATTGCTGGTTATTTTTTTCCGCGCAAAATAATTTAACTCTGGAGTTTGGAATAAAAGTGTATGAATGAAATATTTACAGCTTTTACATGGAGAGACAGACGATTATATTTCGATGACGTCATTTGAATAAAGTTCATTTTTTTTTCTATAAAGTTTTGAGTCCTCAAATATAATAAATGATTGTAGTACTATGATAATTTTAAATATATGCTCTGAATGTATCGCATTTTAAAGATGTTTAAAACTAAACATCTTAAAATTTCACTTTGATAAAATCATTTTTACTTCAGTTATCGAGCCAACGGACATACAGATAAAATGCATAAAGTCAAACGATTTTCAACTATGCTGAAAAGTGTTAATAAATCGGTGGAAACAGTACAAGGAGAAATAAATACGAGTACTGTATGCATCAACTAAATCTCTAGAATTAATTGAATTTAACTTTATTTCATCTTAATTTGTGCATGATTGTGGGCTTCTTTTCTTTGCATTTGTTCGGACTGTGGATACTTTCCTAATTCCTTTTCTAATCCAAAGTGCTTTCAACTTTTAAAATATACTAGTATCTAAGCCTATCAAAGACAGAGAAAATAACACTAACAATTATTTCGCAACTGTTTATAATAGTCGTTAATCTGAAATGAACTCAATTTGGTTTCGACCGTGGTCTATACTATGTGTGCAAAGTTTCAATGTTTTAGGTCACCGGAAGAGCGGACTTAGGAGGGTCAAGAAAGACTCTTCGAACTATCCACTTATACCGCCTTCGGAAGAGGAATTGGAAAACCTACTCCTTTAGGTCCTAGTCAATACTATAATTGTTCCAATATTTATCCTTTTCGGACACAAGCGGGATCCTGGAATTTCTGGAAAATAATTTCGAAACTAATCCCATTTTCTTCACATCGGTGGTGGTAGTACGATCACGTTAGACATGTGGGTCCGTAAGTCCTTCCGAGAGGTTGGTGGTAGGGAAGGAGGGTACGGTCCCTGTGGATGCCTCGCCCACTGGGTTCCGGTCTAAATTAGGTGGCTCTTCCCGGCCGTCCAAACAGATACCTTACACCTTTCTGGTAGGTCGGACGGTCTGGATGTCAACAACAACAACACTGGTGGTGGTGGGGGTGGAGGCGTCTATAATCGGGTTCCATGAAGTTTTGGCTTACGGTCACTCTAGCAGTCCGCGAAGATTCGTCATTTTAGGTCAACGGGAGGCTCCTAAAAGGTCAAGAAAGACTTTTGAATCATCCACCTTTTCTCAGTCCCAAAGGACGAATTGAATATCCTGATTCGATATGTTCTAGCCCTTGGTCTACACTATAAATCTGAAAATTATCGATCCAATAGGTCATGATGAAATTTTTGTAGATTCTGGAAACCGGACAAAACCGGGTTTTCGAAATACCCCTCCCAAAGGGTTGTTGTTGAGACGCAGACCGTCCGATCTACCCGAAAGGTGTACCGGGAAGATCCACCCAATTTAGACTGGAGCACAGTGGGGGAGGCATTCACAGGGACCGTACCCTCCTTCCCCTACCACCAACCTCTCGTAAGGATTTAAGGACCCACATGTTTAACGTGATTGTACTCCATGTGAACACGGCGACAGTTTTGTCAGCATATGGAATTGAACCCGGGCTTACCGAGTGCAAATCCCGCGCGCTAATCACTGGGCTACCGCGCCCTTCCTCTCAAAAGTGGAGAAAATAGGGATTACACACTCTTTAGATCCTCCAGAAACACCATGATACGCTAGAAAACATAACCATTACACTGGTATAGTATCGAACATCTGGGGAGGGATAAGCCAGTGGTTAAGGCGCGGGGGTTGTACTCGGAAGATTCGAGTTGGATTCCCGGTTCTGCCCAAAATATCCCTGTGTTTATGCGGAGTATGGATATATTAAATCTGTGGATTTGAAAGTCCTTTAAAGAGGTTGGTTGCAGTCTAGGAAGGTTTCGGTCCCTGTGAATATTACGCCCACAGGTTCCCAGTCTAAATTGTGTAGCACTTTTTCGGCAATTCAAACATATACCTTAAATCTTCGGCCAAGTGTGGCAGTCTGGGTCTGAAAAAAGAAAGTATCGACGATCAGTCAGAACTCAACTTAGCAAGATTTTTTTATTTACCCCCTCCCCAGGAGCGAGGAAAATGGTTTATTTTTTAAAATATGTCTCAGACGTACAGAAGACTTTTTGGTGACATAAACGGCTGAATTTCTGCACATTTACAGAATCGACCATTGGATAGAATCTGGAGTTGGATCTCCCATTCGACTGGATTCCAGCCGGATTTTTGAATAGTGAAATAGGTGGGAGGGTCTCTCAGAACCCTCCCACTGCGATATGACTGAAAATCGACCACGAGGCATTGGGCTAACAGGCAAATTTTTAATTGGACAACTATTTTTGACGCTGAAAACAATGCATTATTAAAAAAATAAAACTTATTAATGCAAGTGTCAGTTTCAATGCCTTTGACAGGCTTAGGTATATGTATATATAATTTATTTAACGGTGTATAAGAATTACCAAATGCAGTTTGAAAATACGATTTTATTTTTATTTTTATTTTCTTTAATATTACGTTTCATTTGTAGTTATTTAGTGGCTTTAACGGACTTAAATTATTAATTGGATAAATACATGGATATCAAACTCTAAATACATGTACTGCAAATATGTGCATTTTACAGTGTTAAGACTACTTTGGAGTTTGCTGGGCTGATTTTTTTTCCGATTCATGCGTCTCGCCACTGTCTTTGGAAATGATCCAAAGGGCGGCGGAATTAGGATGCGAGTCAAGGCCAGATAATAAAGATAATTAATAATCGACCGTCTTCCCAATGCTCCGCTGCTTCCAATTATCGGAGGTCTATATAAAAGAGGCAAAGTACGTAGACTATATTATGGTTTGTTTTCATTTCATTTGTTAATCGATATTTCATTAAAATGTTCACATAAATCGGTGTTTACGTTATGAGTTTCCCTTGAAGATTTTTAAATCTACCATAGAATTAAGAAGTACTTTCTAAAAAAATGAGAGTATGTCATTATTAGGCTAGAACCAACTGTCGAAGAATCAGTCATGCCATTCTAAGAAAAGTTTGTAATATGGATTTAAATAAAACTACCTATCTGTTTTGGCTTTGATTCACATATTAGAGACCGGTCGCTCACCTTGCTCCTCATGCCCTCGGATGAGTCGGGCGGCCTGGGCTTTCCTCATATATTAGAGTTAAAACTATCAGGTCTTCAACACAATGCATGATGGGCAGCAGAAGCCCAGTGGTTAGCGCGCGGGAATTACATTCGGTAGGTCCAGGTTCGATTCCCGCCACAGCCAAAACTGCCGCCGTGTTCACGCGGAGTACGATCACGTTAAACATGTGGGTCCGTAAGTCCTTCCGAGAGATTGGTGGCAGGGGAAGGAGAATATGATCCCTGTGGATGCCTCCCCCACTGGGTTCCGGTTTAAATTGGATGGCACTTCCCGGCTGTCCAAACTGTTACCTTACACCTTTCTGGTAGGTCGGACAGTCTGGGTCTCAACAACAGCAACACAATGCATGATCACACTTTCATATTCTCAACGATACTCCTATCTAAATATAATATTTTTCTTTATTTGTAAAGCCCCTTTATTTGGTTTGATTTCGAGCATTTACTAAGCGGAAGTGTTTTTACGTGTTACTTACTAATATATGGAAAATATCAAGCACTTAAATCATTTTTCATGCTCACAAAATCCAAATATAGGGCCGTTTTTACTGCAGATAGTATCCATTGGCTATTTCATACTAATCATGTAGAGGTAGAATGGAATAACCATACACCTCCAATGGCAGCAAGAAAACATATTTTGTAGTCCAATACAGAGAATCTCGACGAAGACTGATACATTTAGTCCGACTACTAATCCGGCTTCAAGTTACTTAATGTTCCAGATTAGACTGCAAGAGCCTGCAACAGACAAATATGGCACCTGTTCATAGATGCTATATTTTGCAACTGAGGCGCTACCTCAATTCGACCGCCACCTTTAGATGGATCTATTGGTAAGAAATTGACCGATGTAACATTGGGCAGTCGATCTTAATACGCCAAAAAATTAATCTGGGAGCGTGGTAGGACTTAATTTATTGGTCACCAAGGAAATTCGCAAACATGTGGCACAGTTTTAATTCTGCTATTGCAGATATTTATAATTATATTTTGAAAAGCGTATAATAAGAGTGAGATGGATCCATGAATGTTGTTATTTTATATGCAGTGGACTCACTTTTCTGTCTCTTCGTTGTATTATTTTCTAATCTATTGACACTCATTGCCCTGAGGTATATACTTCTCTTTAGGACATCCCCGGTAAGAGCGCAAAAATAACAAAGCCGTGTGTACATTTAACAAATACATAATGCATTTACAAAAACACACACACATATATATATATATATATTGTCCTTTTTACTGGCCTTTTTTCTGTCGTTCCTGTAAACCCTCTCCTTTCTTTTCCCCCTTTCCTTTGTACCTCCCCCCCTTTTTCAATTTGATGATGTATTTACTTTTATATATATATATATATATATATATATATATATATATATATATATATATATATAGATGATGAATTGTAAATTCATATAAGTTATTTTATTTTCAACTTTGAAACATATATATATATATATATATTTACAGGTATTAATTTAAACATTAGATCTTCATACTTTTCATTTGGATTGGAAAAACAATAAAAAACAATTGTAATGAGTCTTACAGACTAAATTGGAATGGATGGTAACCGAGTATAAATTTACCTGCTTAGCGTTAAATTGAAATCATTAAAACAGAAAAGACTAAATATATCAGGAAAATGCCCCTAAAAGTTAACTCACCGACATCATTCTCTTCATTTCCCAGAGGAGCAGGGAGGAAAAAGATACTCCGACAATCCCGCCCTATGTGCCAGCGTCAAGTCCTTTTTCACTTCTTCAAAATTTTAAACGTTCTCTCTCTCAAAGATTTAAACACACGTCTCGCAAACCTTGAAAACATTCTTATTGGTTCTGGGGCGTAACCCCTTGACCTGAAAGCAACATCATTGGTCTTTTAACCTCCGGTTAAACCATTCTTTTTGCAAGCCCCAGCAATCTGATATTCTTTCAGACTCTCATTAAGAAAGTCCGCAACCTCTATGATCTCGTTCGGCTCGGAAAAAGTTGCATATTTCGGTAAAATACGATCTCCAAGGACCATCAAAGAACATCTGCATATCCTGTTTTTCTGTGCAGCAGGTACCTGGAGCTGACCCCCCAAACTATAAAACCATTGAATCAAGATCGCAAGCCCCAAAATATTAGATCATGGGTTTGCCATGTGATAATCTCTAATACGTGGCTTAATCGACTTAAATTATTAGGTACAGTAAATTTGCTATAGAAATACATTGTTTTTCCTTGCATCTGTTGTTGCAGATGTTAAGTGGCAGCAATTATATACTATCTTGCCTTTGAAAAATGTCATTATACGTACAATTGTAAGATAATTGTCTACATGAGAATTGGATTTTAAACGATTGAATAATTACGATGGTCATGAGATGCAAAAAAAAAAAAAAATAAGTATTAAAAGTACCAAAAAACTCATATTTGCTCTTAGTAGTGTTATAAATAAATTGTAAACACGTTAATATCTTTCCTTTTCCTATAATATTTAGAAAATTATTAAATTGTAATATGTGTAGTCTGTCTACCGTTCAGATACTGGGACGGAATTGTGAGCTCTAATCGTTGGAGTGGACTTTGCATTCTCTTTAGGTAAGTCTCCTGCTGCTACTTTTTATCTTCAATAGTGGTTTCCCGTATGAACGATATCCTCCCGATTTGAAATCGGCGCTCAATATAGCAGAGCCCATTGAATCCGTGATAGTCGTACTAGCGGCACTTTCAAAAATCCCACATCTTTGCAATAAAGCACAGGGTTGATTTGTTCGGGCGTTATTGTAAAGAACCTTGACCAATCAACCGGGAATCCAACTACGGATCTTTGTATTGGCCAGCCGATGCTCTATCTCTGAGCTAATAAGACATGATTGCAAGTTCTTATCGAGAAGTGGACTCTGCATTCTCCACCATGTAATGCCAGATTGACGCAAAAATGATAATCTGACTGATCACCACCAGTAATTTTTACCTCAGGAAATCCTCCTCCAGTTATTTTCCTATATTATTTTCCTTATATACATAATGTATAAGGAAAGTATTGTGACGGGTTCGAAAATTCGAATTCCAGTTTTCGGCGGGAGAGCACGTTTCAAGCATCCCTGAACACGAATCAAACATTTTTGAAGTGGTGTCTGTGTGTGTGTGTCAGTGAGTCTGTGGAGACGACAACTGACGAACGAATGGACCGATTCGAACGAAATTTGGTACAAATATCACAATCCGTAAACACTGGAAGCCTATTGTTTTTATACGGAATCGAGTGTTCAGAATCCCCCTAAATTTTCGAGTGACATTTTGAAAAAATCGTCAAAAAATCAAAACCGCTAATAAAGTTACGTAAATAGAAATTTTTTATGTAATTTTTCATTAGAAAACGATTGACATAAATTTTAGGACGCTAACATGAACCGTTCTCGAGATATTGCACATTTTTGAAAAAATTATCAAAAAGTCATATAAAATAAAAAAAATATATTTCCTATTGATAAACATGTTTACTTTTCATGTGTAATACCATGCGTTAAATTGGGTGACGTTATTCGAGGATCTAGTCCGTTCCATTCATTTAAGAAGATACTTTGAGTAATACTGTTGTATTTGATCGCCAATAGTAATTTATTTGCTGCAAGAATAACTTATTTCTTCGTCCATAACTCTCGGCGAGATTTTGGCGACGATTTTGGCGGAATGTCGCCAACTTGGCGACTTTTTGAAATGTTGCCAAATTAACGAAAATCTCGCCAAATGGATAAAAATGACGCTAAATCAATGAAAATGACGAGTAATTGTCGAAAATTCAATATCTTGGAAAGAATATAAGTATCTACTATAAGAAAAATCTATTTTTTTTACTGTAAAAGTAGTAAATTCATTACATTATATAAGGAACGTCATGTGTTGCCCATATCAGATTTTTTCAAGGTTAGCTTCCTGCTTGGTCGTTACCCTCCCCATTTGAAATCTAGACTTAATATCCCAGAATCTGCTCTAATCGTACTAGAGTTACTTTCAGACTCCCCATATCTCTGCACTAAACTACATAGTTATTTTTTTCGGGTGCTATTATAAAGAACCTTGATGTCCCAAACGGAAATCGAACGTCGGATCTTCGTACTGGCCAGCCGACGCTCTACCGTTGAGCAACTGGGACGGAATTGTAGGATCTTATAGTCAAAGTGGACTCTGCAATACATCTTAGAGGGCTCGAACACACACTCTGGAATTTGATTCAATGATTCTGAGCTATTTAACTTAAATCATTGTACTATTGAAGTTACTTAAAAAATCATAAGATCTTAGCACAGCTAAACAGACTGCCTTCTTAAAAACATTTCAAGAAAAATTCATACTTAAGTGTAAGTGTTCATAGTTGTATTTAAATTAAACTTTAACAAATAAGAGGCATCTGGCACGTTTGATGTGAAAAAATCATGCACGGTAATTGAAGGGTTTAGAATTTAATTCGTTTTAGGTACATTTTGTAATGATATTACCATAATGCAATGTATATTTTTGTAAAATAATGAATCAGGTCAATAGCTGAATTTTTATCCTAAAACTGGCAGCAGCTCTAAGTGCCTCTAAAAAACTGCCGGTTCAAAACTATAGAGGATCAAGTCCATGTTTTGTTTGTTGTAAAGAAACACGTGCTTGTACGTGATGCCGCACATACCTCTAATCCGCCACACATACTTCAAAAACATTTCTGTGTATCCCTGAAAACTCAGTTAAGGAATGCTTACTTGCGCAGTGAGGATTGGGAAAATGATGAACTTTTGTATGAGTTCCAGATACTCTCAGCTTAAAATATGATTTTTAGATTTTTGGCAAGAAAATGTGATAAAGCTGGAGCAACTGTGTTTATTTTATGCGTTAGTAAAACAGCTATATGATTCTATTATGTGTTTCTTATACCCATAATAAACTCATAAAGTAAAAAGATCTATCATGCATAAAGCTTTGATTATGAAACATTTTCTAACTGAAATGCAATTTTATATAAATATCTTTAAAATGCAATACATTCAGCGCAGATGTATTTCAAATTATTACAGCACTAAAATCATTTAACATATTTGAAAACTTCTAAATTCATCGAAAATAATGAACTTTATTCAAATGACTTCATCGGAATTGAAATCATCTGGCTCTCTATGTAAAGGCATTAAATATTTCATTCATATCATTTTTATTCCACACTCCAGAGCTAAATCATTTTGCGTTAAACAAACTCAGCAACCCTTATACAACTCATCTTACAATCAATTGTGTGCATTCCACATCCATTAAAATTACGCTTCGTTGTAGAAATAGTCAAAGTTTGATGATCATTTAAACTAAAAAATATCGTAATTGGGTTGGCACAAAATATAGAAGCACAGAAAATACGCAAAAGCAAAGCGGTTTTAGAACGAATGCAACACTAAATATAAATTTAAAAGAATAAGAATCACTATTTTTACACTAGGAAAAAAAGATGGATGCCATAATTTATTTTGAAGTGGGTCACGTGATCTCTTCGTATAGTATGGGTGTAAGTATTATTTTTATTTAAAAACTAAAGAACATATTTTGGTGAAAATATTTTATATATTTTATGGGATAGATTGAATAGTTACTAAAATTTTCGAATTTGTGAATTTTAAATTCGCTTATAATGTGTGAAAAATTAGGTCTCAAATGGTTCATTGTATTTCATTTTTTCAAACCGGGTGTAATTCAAAACTAATTGGTGATTTTATTCATTTACAATCCTATATGTCCCAGAGACAGTTTGAACAACATACTAAAATTTCGTTTTGATAAAATCATTTTTACAGCAGTTATCGTGCGAACGGACGGACAGACAAACAGACAGACAGAATGAACAAATTCAAAAGTGTTAAAAAAGTTCAAAGGAGAGGTGCACGAAGTTCAGCATACATTAAAGTTATATGCGATGACGTAATAATAGTCGCATATTGAATGAAAATACCGATAAAGTAATTTAAATAAAATACAGAACTGCGTTATTTCAGCAGAAAAATAATTAAAAGTCTGTTTTGTTACTGTTTATTTACAGTTTATTACACTTGTTCAACTTTGAAATCCGTTTTTCCAAAGTCGACTTTCATGGATTTCAATCCTTCATGGTTGCTTAAATAAATCAATTACCCTACAACGACCCTAAATAATAAATCATCAACCCTAAATAAATCAATTATACAAAATTGTTTATCTAACGCCACATGCAGCTGTCTCATGAATACGTTGAATCCCCTTTATCAGTTCTTAACAAACACTCAAAACATACACAACATATTAAACAAATCAAAATAACGAAACCGGCCAATACCTATTGACATTCAATGCGATGAATGTATGCATATAAGCAAAAGTAAAATTCATCATAACTGTCTTCTTAAAAAATATTAAATATTTAAATTTATTTCAGCGATTTAAGCCTTAAATATTTAATGGTAAATACGAATCTACTAAGATATAGAAATGTTGATATATAAAATGATAAAACATTGCTTATAAGTGTTCTAATTCACGTTATAGATTTAAAATATTTTTCAACTAAAATAATAAAGTTACACTTAAACGAGGAGTTTGAGCCATTGATTCATAAATACTGCGCTTCGGTCTCGAATGCAAAACGTGTGATTTTGAACGAGAGAAATACGAACAGTAAAGCCGTAAATTAGATGATATTAACGGGGTTTATACTATAGATTTTCACAGTTTTTCTTATCTAAAACATTTTGACCAATTATCTATAAAAATTCAGTCAGTAATGATATTCCTCCTTTGGCAGTATGGTCATATCTGCCTATGTGGTAATCACTATTGAACGAAATATTGATGGAGTTTTTGAAAATATACAGATATAACCATACTATCAAAGTAGGTTGTTTCTCAAGGGGGATTTCTTGAGGATCATGATCAAATTTGCGATGTATGCACATAATTCCAAGGAAACCCAACACTTCCATCTAGTAAAAATTAGCAAATATTCGATATTTTCCTGTAGATTGCACATTGCTATTTTCCATTTGTGGGTTAGTTGGGGTTTCAATCTAGTTGATTTACACACAACATGCTAAAAATCATTTAATATTTTAATGATTTTTGCCCTTAATTGAAACACTGATAAAGATATGTACTATAAAATCCAATTTGTTATTTCATTCCTCATGTTAAGACGGTAACAATATTGATTTTTGTAGGAAGAGGGTAGATTTAAACTCTTAGTATTCAAAATAATAACTTAAATAAATTCATAGAAACATAAATAACAGGCAGCGTATTGATTCCCCCCAATTACTAAGTAGTACAAAAACCTAAACCAGATGGCCATGGCACAATAAATTGTGTCATTCGTTTAGAAAACGAAATTAACTATGAAACCTTAAACAAAACTCAAACTATCCACGAAAATATAAATTGCATCATTATTTAGATATTTCAGAATATCCTCCATTTATATATATATTTTTTTATTCTTTTTCACGTGTATCCAGATATGAAAACTCTATTTCATTTCAGAAATACAGTCATGCATCGTATTGAATACATTTTACAAAATATGGAACGAGTTACAATAAATTACATTAAATAAGTAGTTATTCAAGCTCAGCACATATTGTTCAAATGCAATCGTGCTACACATATATGAAATGCAAATAAATATAGATTATACATGCTATTCGGTTATCAGTGAAGAAGTAACAAATTTGAGTGAGGTACTTACATGCTGATGTCCCTCTACTGTGATCAGTTCTAAAAGTGCCCCTATCAAAGTATGACGGAAGTTTATTTTTATTATGAACATTTTAAAACTATAAACTATATCAATAATACAAACAGTGAGTTTTTAGAAGTTTTCAATACATATGTATAAACCTTTCAAAACTATTCGCATTACCTTTGATCAAAGCTCGTTATTCGTAAGAGGATTCTCGCCCCATTCATGACGGATTTTTTTTTTTTTTTTTTTGCATGGTTCAGCGCATATGAAGTCAGTGGACGAACAAATACGCGCATTTTGTTCTAGTGCTCAAGAGGTATCGATCTTGTTAATTGCGACTGTCATTCTACCCCATCGACGTCACTAAATCTCCTTCAACGTCATTGTGTCCCTTCCCGGCCGTCCAACTAGTTACTCTAAGTCCTCTGGACGAGTCGGACGGTCTGGGTCTTCAACGTCATTGTGTCTTGTCTGCACAGCGCAATTCAAACTCTTTGCGCAAATTGTTTACGTCTAGATATTGCTATTTAAAAATTAACAAACAATTTTTAACTGTAATAAAGCGAAAACTTGTGTTTTGGCAACAATTCACAAAGTCCTCCCTGACGCCTAACGTCACGAATGACGAAATCATTCTCTCATGACGTTATTCTGATAACTTTTTGATTCATTGCCAGGTTGATTGCCTAAACTTATATTGAAGAGACTTACTTTTGGTAAAATAACTTTGGCATACTATTTTGAAAAACGTTCTTCTCATCGAATTCATCGGCACTCAAACAAAGTCTTCGAAAAAGCATTATGTAGTCTGTTATGTTTCTCTTTAAGACCAAACAGTGTGCTTAATTTCATCGGTAAATAAGTTTAAATATAGTAATTATCATTTATCTTTTCAGACACATGCCAACGAGTAATTTCGATCCAGCCGGTTAATAATCGGAGTATACAAGACACATTCTTAACATTTCTATGTGTTTTTGCTAAGCGTGCTTTAAATAATTCTTTATCAATAAAACTGAAAGAGCTTTCAAAACAGTCGTTACAGCTACGTCGATCATGTGCAGTGAACTTTAGAATTTCGATTTACCAGTTACGCCAAGACATCTTTACGAACTTCAACATTTGGCGCCATTATTTTAATCAAACATTAAAAATGAGTCAAGTTTTGCAAATATCGAAATGGTTGCAAAGGTATCATGAATTATAAGTTAGTCAGTTTCTCCATATCTTCTAACCAAGAGCGAAGCATATGACCTGTTGAATGGTTTTTTCATACCTTATTAAGCCGATTAGATAGGTTATAAAGTTACCATCATTCTGGGATAAATTCTGCAACGTATAAACCAGAATGATTAATCGCCAATTCCGTACTAACCAATTTGCTAATTGAGGAAGTTGGCGAAAGCCACATACTTTGCTGCTTGATTGTTTCAACGAAGACCATGCATGATATAAATAGACTTCCTCTTGCTAGTGACTTTTGTACGAAATTGGACAATTAAAAATAATACTGACGTTTATTATGTTTATGGTTAAGATACTATGATATTGTAGTGTGGTTATTGGAACTCTGTATAGTTTTAAACAGCCCAAAAGCAAAGGTAATTTCGTCGATACTTTTCAGAAACAGTTAAATAAACATAGTTTTCAAGGTCTATATACTATAGAATTGATTGGAAGACTTGTCTCAAAGGCCATAAGGTAAGTTTTAAATATTTCTGCTATTTTACTTTATTTTCTGGGAAATATGTTAGGCATTAAAATAGAAATTTTATTGTAACTTCTTTACATTTTTTCACAACGAATAAAATTTTCCTCGGGGTGTGGTTAGGAAATATCCTATATAAGTTAGTTAACTACCTTTATTATATTATAAAATACAAAGTTATAGTAGATACTTAGAACATTTATTACATTAGTCGATAAACTCGATTTCGAGGTATGATTAATAGTATTCAGTGTTTGACACTGCACAAATTTCTGTTTTTGTGAATTATATTTAGACTGATTTACTTAATGAATATTTAAGATATATATGTTTCTGTGTAGACGTACAAAATGGATAGCATTAAGTTATAAGCTATTTTACAATGCCGTGTGGCCTAATTTATGTATGATGGATGAGTAGAGTTTTCAATCTATACTGTTTTTAAATGTACAAACATATTCTTTTATGACATTTATTCAAATTTCCTTAAAATCTTTTTAAGACAATGTTATAGGAAAGTTGTAGTAAATGGATTGTAATAATCTGCTGTATACTATGAAGGAACGTTTAATAGTCCTCGTCTGATACATTATAAAGAGTAATATTTAGGAATATTCAAGTTTCACCTTTTCGTTAATGATGCTCATTGAATCTTATTTATGAGTATTTAAAATATAAACTCTGTTTGTTGCTTGGAATGTATTTAGTTACAGTATCATAATTGATATTGTTTTACTAAATGAAATCAATTAAGGTGCAGTAGTTTGTTGAAATATTGTTATATTCCTTAACTGCATTTTTTTTCACAGTGACGTAAGATTTACGTCACACTGTGACTTTGGGACGTCACAAGACGTCGCTGTACATCTCGGCAATGTCATATGGAGGTCACAGCGAAGTCATTTTGGTCATTTTTATGGTCGTTTGTGACGTCACATTGTAATTGCCATTGTAATGTCGTCACATTGTTACGTGTTAATTAAATTGTGGAAACGTCACAGAATATAGTCGCAATGAAGTTACAAAGTTGCTATTACATAACGGCGAATAGTAGTCACAAATATAATGTCACATAGTGACCCAGGTGTCATGTGACTACAACGTCGCTGTCACACATGTGACGATTTTTACTGTGAGGGTTGGGATGTTTGCAATTGTCTGAAGCCATTGCAAATTTATAGCTTATACACCTCGGTGGGCCCCATTAAAAATAACTATAAAGACGCGTCTTTATTTTATCTAAAATGTTTATCGAATTTCGCATTATGTATTCTTCAAAGATATTAGGTTATATTTGGGATGCCGTAAAAGAGCTCCATTAAGACGGGATGACGGGATGCAGTAAAGAAGTTGTATTAAGATGGGCTGCAGTAAAGAAGTTGCATTAAGATTGGATGCAGTAAAGAAGTTGCATTAAGATGGGAAGTAGTAAAGAAGTTGCATTAAAATATATCTTTGACGTTATATATAATATCAGCAGAGATAGTTGCATGGATTAACGGTTTTATAATGAAAAGATAAATTTTGTTTTTAGAATAACTAATTTAAAAACAACTAAGAAAGACCAAATAAGTTTTAACTTTATAACTCCCTTTTTGGGTAAAATTGGAAATTTCTAAAGCTTTATTAAGAAAACTTTAATCAAGGTGAATGTAATTATAAGAATCTATTTTAGTACATGAATGAATCTAAGTGCATTAACTCACATCTGTCAATCACCTAGGTAATAAAGTAATGAATTAATATTTGTCTTAAATGGTGATTTCTGTGAAACCACGCCGTATTACCTACATATTAAAACTACAAAATACTTTATTTTTAAAGTAGCTTTCCATCTTTGTTTATTTTTGTAATTACCTCAGATATGTTTCGATTACGTATATATTAGCTTTTGTGGACACTGTTAGAAATGGCCTCAGACAGGCAAGAATGTTTTTAATTGTCTTTATGATATTTTACTTAATGTGTGTTTTATGAAAATTAATTTACAAGCAGAATGTAGAGTAAAATTCTCATTGATCTCCGAAAAACTACTGTCTAAACAAACAAGAATAAACAAACAAGAATATACAAACAAGAATATTCAATTGTTGGGTAATCCTGCAACTCATTTTAACAACAGATTTGTGATTTCGATTACTTATCTGCAAGAAGCTGGCGATGAACAAATTTATTTTAAAGATAGTCATTTGATTTTTTTTTCTGGTAGTAGTTTTAGGAAATAAAGTCTAGACAACTACGATGCAGGTATAATATATCTAAAATCTTTGATTTAAAGCTATGTTCTTGCTGTCTGATTATATTATTATTTGTATTTTGAACGAGCGACAAAAACGGCTAAATAATGGTCCGAGAATTGAATGGAGAACTAATTGAGCATGTTCTTTAATCCAATATCCTGTTATATGGTTGAATTCCCACTTTGAATCTTAAGAGCTTAGAGTCTGGCCAACGGAGAGCAGAGGTAAAATAATGCTTTGCTATTCGAGAGGGACGTATCCCGGACATGACTGAATATGTTTTTACATGGCTCTGCGCATGTGGTGTCACGGGAATAGCAAACGTGCTCATTTTGTTTTCGGGCTCTCTTAAGGCTCCTAAATATGCAGGCTGACGCAGCCGCCATTTTGACTCCAACATGTCCATCCAGCTATCGTCTGCCTGTGCTGTTTCAATGACAAGCGTGTTCTACATGGCTGATATTTGAAACGCAATTTAGCAGTAAAATTGGTAATTCTGCTTTTAAAAATTTTACTACAAGAAAGTTGTCTATATTTTTTTGGATCTTCTCGAGATCACAAGAAAGGGACGAGAAAGTAAACTTATTTTAGCCATGTACTGACATGGCTTTAACTGGGAGTCAAGATGGCCGCTGTTGCGCCATCCTGTATCTATAGGAGCTTAGGCTCTCTGAAGGTACAGATAATATATTTGGACATCACTGAGGAAGATGTGCACTGTACAAATAAAAATATCTACCCAGATTATTTACGTCTGGATATTGCCAATTCAAAATTAACAAATACTTTTTAATTGTAATAATGTTAAAACTTTGTGTTGTGGCAACGACTTTCAAAGTCATCCTTTGTCCGTGGCGTCACGAATGACTAAATGCTAAGCTCGTCAACGTCAGGATGATAATATTCTGATTAGTCGCCGAGCTAATCGACCAATCTTATTTTAAAGAACCCTGTTACTGCATTGTTGCTAACGCGAAGTAATTATTTCATATCTTCCACTAAATTTTTAAAATTTCTGCATTTAAGAATTTTTGTGACCTCTGACCAACTAATTTTCTGCTTCTTGCTATTGAACAGTAAAAGACAGAACAACCATTATACCGAGGTGGTGAATAGATAGTCAGTTGCACAGTTTATTTCTACATTGATATTTGGTATTACTGATGAACTAACTCAATATTCAATTATGATATTAAAACACTTTGGTAATTGTCTTAAATATGTGTCTGCTAACCCATGGCCTAGAGCAGAGCTCCTGCTACCGAGGTGCCAAGTAGTTTAGTACATTGAGTGGTCAGATAATGGTCACTGTTTTAAATTAAACTTAAAATATGCGGTTATAGTTAAAAGTTTCCTGTCACCTATGTTTTACAACGCTGATCACTGATACATGGGAAAGTAAACCGCGAAGCCAAATTTCAATCACCTTTTTTACCAATATTCACAAATTATAGTGCTGGACTTTGATGGATTTCATAGTACTATTATTTACTAGATTATTTCCGTATCTATTTCTTGGCAAATAAAATACCCTTCTCTCAATACATGTTTGTCATTTTATAAATAGGTTTACTTTCATTATTTTTTATTGATATTAAAGTGCAACAAAGTTGTAGAAAGTTAATTACACACAGATGTAATCTATTTTATCTTGTATCACTAACCAATATATAGTCGCTATATTGGTCCCATTATCCAAAAAGACTCCATTAGTTATAATCAGTGATAGATACTGGAAGTTTAGGGATTTTATGTTTGCACTTAATCGAGCACTTTATTAATATTTATTTAAGATTAAAATTTCAAGTTTTCAAATATTCTATTTAAATGACTTTGTCATTAACATTGGAAGTAGATCACGAAGTCAAAATCTTTTAGACTTCTAATGCTCAGTTTTCTAAAACTTTTCTTTTCTATTTGGTTTAATAGGACTTACTAATGAATTTAGTTTTTATTTACGGAACTAGCTGCTTTCGGGGAACAGTCTGGTTGCTTTCTTAAAAAGCACTTAACTCTAACGACCTTAACTTTAACTTTTAACTTTAACCACTTAACGTTAACTTTTTGCACGGTAGCTCTTAATCGCGTATTCTCGGTTCAGACCGAACGAATGCAATCCATGTTTATAAACCACGTATACAATCCGGGTACGTTCTATACATGCGAAACATGGAAACCACCACTTTATGCAATAATCTACGTTAGCTGCATTATGCCGCTAAGTGGAAGTAATACACGGTGAGTAAGCCCTTAAATACACCTTTGCCCGTAACATGATTTCTCATTATTTTGCGAGCTGTTAAGAAAATCAAAGGGAAAAATTAAAATCCCTACATCAAGAAAAATCCCCAAAAAAATACCTCTCAGTTCGATCGTTTAATTTTAACAGGCACAAAGTGCAATAATTCATCTTCTTTAAAAACGTATCCGGTGTTATTGACAGATTAACAGCGATTTTCAAAAGGTGTCGCAGTGTATCGGGATATAAGCTGAATTCCGTTTGAAAAAGTGCTTAAATTTAGAATTTTGCCTCGAACGTGTGACGTAGAAAGCGAAGATAATTTGCATGAAATACGTCGATTTCTACGAAAAGCCGAGGAAATAAATGTTTGATGAGAGGAATGTAAATTTCCATAAGAAGGAAATTTCAAAACTTCTGAGTATGTGTGACGGCCATGTATTATCAACAGACAGCCTTTACGTAAGTTATTAAAATCGGTAGTTAGTAAACGTCGGTTTAGCACAGGTAATTATAAGTTGGTAGAAGAAGTGCCTGAATTATAGTATTTTTTATTCTAAATGTGGGTTTTTAAAGGATTTATTTCGAAAGAGGATAACTACTATGCTCCATATGGGATAGTTAGTTCATGGTGTCTATCGGTATGCGACTTATTGTTTACAGTTATGTGGCTGATTTGTTATTGTATCCTGAAGGTAGGGCGTTTTCTGCTTACGAAATCGTCTGAAACTTTTAATTACATTATTTGCTCAAGAATTAGTGTCATCCAGAAGACCAAAAAATCTTTAATGCAGGGACCAGCATTGAGGAAATAAAATTTCACGGAATTTGGTGTTCCTCATCAAAAACAAAGAGCTATAACTACAATCGCGATCACCAAATATTTAGCAATGTTTTGCCAGCGCTGTTCGCTGCACTGGAAATGTAATTTCCAACTTTGACAGCACTACGCTATTGGTGAGTTCATTTACGTGATCATAGTTGACAAACGTAGTATTCAGCAAGATGGTTATATTAGAAAACTAACATTTTGGGCATTCATTTGCCAATTGATCAAAACGGTTATAAATTAATATAAATCTTAGTAGAACTACAGCATGCAATAAAATTATAAGTGTCAACTTGTTTCGACGACAAAAAGAACAGACTTCTTCAAGAGAAGAAAGATAGCCTCACTTATGCAAACAGTGCGTCATCTGCAGTAGAATATCACACGTGGTCATCTTCGCGAGGAGGAAAGGAAATAAGTAAAACCCAGGAGGCATAAAAACGAGTGGCAGGTTACTGGAAAAGAACGATAAAAAGCATGGAGGAGAGAAACATATCAGAAAAGAATAAATGAATGAAAAGGAACCAAAGGGGTAAAAGAACGGATAGAAGAACGAATAGAAATAACTCAACTGTGTACATCTTCGTAAAACGGTAACAGAAGCACATGTGACATTTAAACCAGTTGTAAAAAATAATAAGAAGAAAATAAATAGAAAATAACTAAAAAAGATGGCAAATTTGTTGAAAAACAAACAGGATTAAATGTGATAAACTAATATGAAGGCATCATCTAGTTTTGGAGACCATGAGCTTTCGTCAAATAATATTGAAGACAATAACCAGAATTCGTACGAGATAATTAACCGAAAAAAATGAAGAAGGCGAAATGGAATATTCCATAGATTTTTAAGTTGAAAGGAAGAATGAGCAACAATAGTTAGCAGTGGAATTTAACTGAGAAGCAATAGAGAAACATTTGAAGAAAGTCCAATTCAAAAATTCAATAAGGCGAAAAAATGATCTTGGCTTCCGAAACTTTAAAAACCTGATTAATTTAAAGATATGAGTCTCAAGAATGTTTGGAATTAAAAATTCTATACCTCTTACTTTGAAACATAACTCATGTGTCCTGTCATAAGAAATTGAAAACGTTTTTGTTTGAAAATTACTTTTTGTTCTATTCTACTGCAAATTTCGTACAATTCTGTAGATTTTTTGTATTGTTCTAATTACTTGAATAAATGAAGTTCCACTCTGGGCTTAACATGAAGACATTTTGAGCATTTTGAATACATCAGCAACTGACTCTCGTATGTGATAAATTGTATATCGTATATGATGTTATCAAAATATAATCTTATGGGATTTTTTAACATATTATTTGAACAACAATTAACAATTCATATAGATTCAGCTAAATCTAAATATGCAGTGTCAAAATATTTATCTTAACATTTTTATTTTTACACCATGGGACAAAGAATAATTTATTCTAATTTTTGTTCGAAAATATTTGCACACGCTTCAACTCTCAAAACAAATTGAGGATGCTGATAATAGATATCTTGCCCTGAAGCTTAAAGTAACATGATCGAATGATTTGGGAGACAATATAAACCCAGCGTGTTTCATGATTTGTTAGCACATACAATATTTGTTCTTCAAATTTGTAGTGAAATTAGATTTAAATTTTCGATCTTTTTCCAGATAGCATGAGATAGCATTCTCTTAATTCGAATTCCCTATTCAGTAGAATGTAAATATTGTGCTCTTGGAGAACATGAATTTCATTTGCAAATATTAGATAAAAATGTAAATTATCAGATATAATAAAAGTTATGTTGCCAAAGACATATCGATACATATTTAAATCTGTTATATAACAAATATGTTTACATTAATTTTGTGGTATTTGTTGTACTCAATGATTAATGGGATGAAATAATAATTCCATGGATACTTTTTGAGATTACATGTTTTACAACAAATTTCAACCGATTTATAATAACTAAATACAACATGAAAATGCACTTGAACCGTCCAAGGAGGGCAAACATTCAAATAAAAACAAAAATATCTTGTTCATAAATTTGTGTTATGCCTTTTCATGTCTTATCACTATATGCAATTGTTTAAAGTGTTTAACATGTTTTGTCATTCTAAACTTTCTAGAAGCATTCCAGTATCTTATAAGGCTGAATCTTTTCCCACTTACAATAAAGACAGGCTACTGTGCAGAAATAAATGTAGTCCAAAAAGTTTGCTTTGAAAAGTTTTCTAGACCATCTAGAAGCCTTTCTAGTGAACCAGAAGTCTGAACCTTTATACAATTATTGTGTTGGAAATTGGATAGAAATTACAGTTTATGTATTTTTGATTTACCCAAGTAGAGAGATAAAACAGAGTTTTTTAATTTCTTTTTAGACAATCCAAAATCCTCTCCTGGTGATCTAGATGGCTGAATATTAGCAGACTTATACTATCGATCATCAAACAGAACCTAACGTAGTCAGATTTCCGATATATTTCCCCCTGGTTCGGAGATCATGTGTTTTCAGACCCTCAATCAGCCTATTGGTGGCTTAAAATTCTGAATCTTTGTACATTTATAGTGTCGACCACTGAGAGGAAGAATCAAGTCTCTCAGAATCCACAGGAAGCCACACCAATGCTGAAACTCTCATACGAGGCAGAACCCAACTGGTCAAACCTCTAATAAAGACAACTATTTTCGAAGCTAAGCTCCATATATTGTCAAACAAAATAAAATTTAATTTACACAACTTCCTGGTAGAAAGCAGGCTTATGACAGTTAGGTGACCACTATTGTTTCAAGACATTAAAAGCCCCTTATTCCGACCAAAATATAATAAAGTTAAAACAGTAATCACCCTTAACAAAAACTGAACTGTTACAAAGGTATTCGACCTTAACAAAAGCTGATCATTTACAAAGGTATTCGACCGTAACAAATCCGAGCAGTCACAACAGTATTTGACCTTAACAAAAGCTGAACAGTTATAAAAGTATTCGACCTTAACAAAAGCTGAACAGTTACAACAGTATTCGACCTTAACAAAAGCTGAACAGTTGCACCAGTATTCGCCCTTAAAAAAGGCTGAGAAGACCTGTGAAGATAAAAACGAGGATGAATTCAAATAAATGAGCGGATATCATTGGACGAACAATGAGCAATTCAAATTGTGTGCTTCATACAAGGAAGCTGTGCAATTTCCTGCTTACAAGCAGAGTTTGTTTTAGAGCAGAATAAAACCAATTTTTAAAAATATTGCAGATTAATTTTTAAGAGTGTTAATTGACTTATTTTTGACATACATACTTCAATACTAGTCTGATAGTATATGAGAAGCCCGATATATGACGGGATTTATAGCGTTAGGGAAAATATTCTTTCCTATCCGCCTATGAGATACTGGGGCGAAATTGCAAGCTTTTATCGTCGAAGTTGATTCTGCAAATGTAATAATAGTTATTAATGCTTGGATTCATTATTAAACCATAAACATATGCATAAGATAAGAGTCTAATATAGTACACATGGCTGACTTCATTTTTACAGTTACTAAAAATCTAATATGGACAACACATAATTTTCACTACGGGTTGAATCATAATTTTACTTCCTTTGATATTTAACACTTTACAACAAAGTTGAAAAGTGTTTATGACTTTGCCCTTTCTGTCTGTCTGTCCGCTAGCACGATAACTGCCGTAAAAAACGCCTTAATCAAAATGAAATTTTAGTATGTTGTTCAGATGGTCTGTAGGACCTATGGGAATATAAATGAATAATATCACCCAATTAGTTTTGGATTGAACACGGGTTGAAAAAATGAAAAACATTGAGCCCTATGGGACCTAATTTTTCAAACATTTTTTAAGCGGATTTTAAATTCACAAATTGCTTCGAAAATTTTAGGAAATATTCAAATTGTTCCTTAAAATATATAAAATATATAAAATGTATAAAATATATAAATTCAGTAGATTTTTAAGTAAAAATTAAAATAATAATAACACCTCTTATATGAAGCGATCACGTGACCATGATATGAAAAGATCACGTGACCCACTTCAAAATGATATATGGCATCCATCTTGTCTTAAAATCGTGATTTTTAAACTTCTTTTTAATTCATATTGAGTGTTGTATCCGTCCTAAAACCACTTTCTTTTTGCTTAAATTCTGTGCATTTACATACTGAAACAACGCAATTACAATATGTTTAAGTTTAAATGCTCATCCAAATTTGATTATTTCTACAACGAAGCCTATTTTTCACCTATGTAAAATGTAAGCAGCAAAATATGTAGAATGAGTTGTATTAGAATCCCTGAATTTCTTTAACACAAAATCATTTAGTTCATGCAGTCTGCATAGCAGATATGAATGAAATATGCATTGATTTTACAAAGAGAAGGACGATTTTTTTCGATGAAGTTTTACGCATAGATTTTAATTACTTGTAGCTCCATGGTCTTAATTTTTAAATAAAATAAATTATTATAGTATTGTGATAAATGACATGAATGGAAAATTATTTATGAATGAAATGCTGCTTTTATATAGAGAGCCAGGCGTGTGTTTTTTTCTATGACGTCATTTGTATGAATTTCAGTGGTTTTCGATGAAGTTTTCAATTATAATAAATTATCGTAGTATTATGATAATTCTAAAATTATTACCGAGGTATGTATCACATTTTAGAGATGCTTAAACCAGGCAATTTACATTTGAATGCCGTCATTTGAATGAAGTTCATTTTTTTCGATTAAAGTTTAAGTTTTCAAATATAATAAATTAATGTAGTATTGTGATAAGTTTTAAAATATTACCGAGGAATGTATTGCATTTTAGACATGTTTAAATAAAATAGCATTGAAGTTAGAAAATGTTTCATAATCAATGCTTTAAACATGATTGATCTTTCTTGTTAGTTTTCTTTTCATTCGGTGACTTTGTGTATCCTTAAATGATTCAAAATTGACTATTACATATGTTATTTAAATGTAACATTTTACATATGGTATTTAAATGTAATCTAACGTTCAGTTTCTTGCGTTTCGTAGATAACAACACCATGCAATGAAATGTTTCAAGTTTCTATTAATAGGATGTTAATATATATATATAGAGAGAGAGAGTTTAACTTTTGGCTGTAGTAACACAATGAAACAAAATGACTCTGCTCTGTGCGCTGTAAATATAACCATGTACATTCTTTACTGTTTCTTTTATTTCCGCCCATTCCTCGTTTGGACTTCGGTTTTGGTTGTTTTCTTGCACTGACGAAAGTGATCCAGCATATCCTCGAAACAGCTGCACGCGGCATGTTTGTATAATTTGTGCTTATATACGTTGCTCAAGTTTTTCGGAATAGGTAACATACTTATCCTAGATACTCATAGAGAAATTATGTTAAAACAGCTGGCTCAATCAATAGCAAATAATATGAAAATCTTAAATATGAAAATCGAATATCTTTTCCTTCCTACTTTCTGTATTTTTTTGTTAACCTTCACTATGTTCGTTAGATGAGGTAAGGTAAGCTCCACTATTCATATCTCAAGAACAACTTCAGAATATTAATATTAGTTTTCATGCACCTGTGACGAATGAAACACGCTGTTTCTAATGTAATCGATTGTCCAAAATTCCATTCTATTTCGCAATCTAATAAATGTCCAATGTTTGTAGTTCAAACTTATGAGAAATTACATTTGAATTAAAATCTTTTCCACATAGAGCATTTCAGATATTTCTCTCAGTTAATATTGTATGTAAATATTTCGTCCAATAATGGACAAATATTACTTGCAAATGTGTGCAATAAAGTATTAAATCTACATCTGATTTAATAAGGTATTCAGTTTATTAAGTATGCTTCCAAATATTTCCACGGTATATAGGTTCATTATTAAACTAAGAGATAGCTAAATTATTTCATGATTCCTAAAATAACGCGATGTTTTGTACCAGCATACGGGTTGAGCACGATTTCAAAAAATCTCTGAAGCTTTTCGATTGAATATATCCAAATTTGGTTTCCATATAGACTGTAAAACTCAAGTAGATTTATTTCTAAAGTAGTCCATGCATCTTGTAATTCATGTTATAAACTGTTATCAATTGTAGATTTTTATAATGAAGTTATCTAAGTATGCGGTTCTTTGATCATTATCATCAGCTCTTCACTCACGGAAAACCACTTCAATTCACCATCGCAAATCATTTATCATCCTCTTCTGATTTCTTTTACTGAAACTTGATGTGCTATGCTGGCTATTCCTTCATTTTCTCCCTTGGACCCATTGGCTGGTGGTACTCCCATGTATCCCCATTGCTCGACTATCATTGACCATCGAGTTGGTACGTGAAAGATGTCCACTGGCCGGAGATACACTGGGTATAACTGCTGGAAGTTCCAAGAATAACGTGACCTTTTTCTGTGTGTGGTAAATCTTTATTGTCCCCACATAAGTTTATGTGAACTTTATGTCAACCACTGGCGACCGTCTGACTGAGTCTATTGTTTGGCGTTTAGAAAATTTATTGAACCTTTTTGTACTTGTTGTTGACTGCAGCATTTCTGTACTTGTGACTGCAGCATATAAGTCATAAATGTTTTATATGCTGCAGTCACTCAAAATGCGAAAACAAAGCAAAAGTCTGTCATCACAATCGCATGTTACGGACAGCAGTAAAAACAAATATTTAGATTTAGTTTTATTTGAATTCCTCATGTGGAAACTAAAGTAAAAAAGAAGTTTGAGTACTCATTTTGGCGCCAATTATGCTAAAATTCGTGTTGACATCAGAATGCGATGATATCGTGCAAGTTATAATATAAGAGACTGACTTTTTTTTAGATAGGCACTCTAAATTCTAACATTGGTCATCATTAAGCTTTCATGTTAATTTGTTTTCTTTAAGTCTTAAAAGATATATTTCGCTACAATTAAAAGCTATCAATGACATGGTAACTAGAAAAAACATGATGTAAAATAATTAAACATGTTATTTAAGGAAATTTGTTATTTAGCAATATATTGCTTTTAGCGTTGAAAATAGTCGATTTATTCGAAAATTACCGTTACTGTATATGTGGAAACGTTTCACCTTCTAAGTTATCAAGGGCGCTTTTGGAGATTCTGAAAGTGCTTTTTAATCCACCCATTTGCTCAGTTTCCTTAGGTGTTTTCAAGATTCAGACTTGTTAGGTTCTATTTCAGGGTCGTGTGCATGGATTCAGTCTTATAGGTCAATGGATGGCTTCTGGAGAGTCTATAAAACCTTTTCGAAACTGCCACATTTTTTACATTTCATAGGAGAGAAATAGAAAAAGCATAACATTTAAGTTTTCATTGGTGGTCAGTGCTTATGTGCACAAATTCAACCCTTCCAGGGTATTTCTGAAGGATCTGAACATACTTTTCACCCCCACCCCTTCCATTTTCTTCGCTCCGGAGAGAGAATAAAAATGCAACTCCTTTATTTTTAGTGTTCAATACCGTAAGTTTGCATTTATCATTTGTTTTCCAAGAAACACGCTACTACGTATTTATGGCGAATTCATGATTTACATATTTGTCCGTAACTAATGCAGTTATTTTTACTTTACAAACAATTTCATTGTATGTTGATATTGGATTTTGTTATTTGTAGCAAAAGGAAATCACTCGGTGAAAGATAATGTAATTTTTGAAATATCATTCAGATAGAGTTTATTTTGTAATTTGGTAGCATATGCACCATGTGTAGTTTAAATTACGTTACTAAATTTAAATATAAATCTGTTATAGATAGAATTTGAAAAAAATATCTTTAAGATCACAATTGCAGACATCTGACGACGAGAATGTAAATATTATATTATAGTATAAACTTAAAATTTTATTTCAAAATCCAAGGTAAAAATGCAAGTGGGGAATATTTTCGAATCTATTCAGGAGAATATGCGTAAATTTGTAATATTATGTTGATCTTTTATTACTTAAATTAAAGTTTCTGTGAAATTCATTTTACTAATAAAAATAATTCTGAAATTTTTGAAAAATAAATTTTTTGTAATAATATTTGTAATTTTACTGTCAAATCTATGTAACCTTCAAATTGTTATTCCCTTAATTTATTTGTGTGTTAAAACCTATATCACCATAGCGTTCTGATTCCAGAAATTGGTTTTAATAAATCTTCAGAATTGATATCATAAATTATTAAGTTTTGGGTAAATAAATAAACTCAACATGTGGCGTATAAAAATTAATATTTGGTTATGTTATGTTTATTAATATTTACTTTCAACATTGCTATTGTTAGACATAGCCGCTAATCGCAAATTTTTGTACATTGCCGAAGTAATAACCCATCCTAGCTAATTGCGCCGGCCGTTGTTCCTGAAAAGCGATATGATTAATAAACCTAAAATTAAATTATCCAATAAACAGACATTCATTTTGCTCAAACACAATTTTATTAACTATTATACTTCATATTAAATTTTAGCATAGCTTACTGCAAATTAATAGTTATCTTCATATTTTACTATTTCGTACAACATTATAGTTTCTGTAACTTAACTGAGTCGGCAGTGATGCAGTTGCAATTTGTTACTGACTTCTCGCCACGTTACACAATTCCTCATATTATGATACAAAAGTTTACCTTTTGCTCTTTGGAGCACAGTAGATTGTCTTTGTCTCTCCTTAGTGAAAAACACTTTTTAACGCATTTGTTCCCCATCTCCCTTGTAGCGAAGTGTGGAAGCACAGTATTATTGCTTCATGAACGGAAACATGTTTTAGGATATTTATGAGTACATTTCACTTGCTCAATTAGCCGCAAATTTGCAGCGTGTTTTACTATCATAGTGGTTGTACTTAGTTCACAAATGAAAATCATAGAGATTCCTGGGAACATATTTTAATGTGCTTAGCCCACAGCTATAATTTTGAGAGTGTTCTGAACCTTCATTTGATGCACAGGGGTAACTTTGATTCCCCCCTTGGCTCTCATTGGCTCTACCGTATCTATGTGCCAATTTTCTCCAGTCATCTGGGCTCGGTCTATATTGTCTTTTATTGGATATTTCATGATGCCAACGGGCTCTCTTAAGTCCATAGTTGTATTTATCATGCTGTAATTCTTCATTTATTGCTGGTAAATAAATTGTCCGCCAATTATACATTTAGGCATCGTCAAATCTGCGACTGATTGTCACCTCGTCGCAGAGCCATTTCTGAAATATGAAAATGCCTTTTGCGTAACTGTATCACCCAATACACAAAGACCTCACTTGAGAAGATCAGAAAAACGAGTTTTGTATTTTTAAATGCTTAACACTTTGTGATTGGATACAAATAATGCAATTGTTGTAAATATTTATACTTCATCCAATACTAACTTGAGTAAACCATGGAAGATATGAATAGCTTTCTACCCAGTTTTGAAGGTATACGTATATTGATTAAGTGGTATTCGCGTTTAAGCGTTAATAAAGAAATCAATTTCTTGAAATTTGAAAAAAAAATATTTGGACTTTTTTTTTAAGTTAAAAAAAGGGTAGATTGATTTATTTTCAAACCATCAGTATTTTGCAACAATTCTTTAGTTTTACAATTAAAGGTGTTTAACATATTAACTAAATTGTTTTGAAATGCTGGTAGTTTTCTCATATCTGTATGTTATAATGTTAAAAAATACATAAATAAGCCGATAATATTTCTGAATTTCTATTTTATACAGTGTCTGATGAATATATCAATTTAAGAGTAATGCGATCAAACCAATTGCATACATATTAACTTTTGAAATAATCCCTAACTGCTGATGGTTTACACTCTGGAATAAAACTGCTTGATATCATAATTTAACTCTCTTCACAAACTTCAAACTCTTCCCAAAATTAGTATATGCGATATTCATAGCTAAAACTCGTGAAATTAAATTTATATTGTTTTCAGATAGAGATATATCGGTTTTTAATTTCAAACGCATCGCAAATGAAATGTTCTGTTGAAACATGAATTTTTCTTGCACGTGTATATAGGATAAAATTATTTAATGCTTCCACACTATACTTACCCATGGTATAAAAACTGACATATTTTAAATTTATGGAAAGCAAAGACATATACGACTACAGTCTTCGTGACTCCATCTCTCTGCCAATGACTCCATTTCTCTTATTGCAATTACAGGTTTCAATAAACCTGTGAAATACAACAGACATCCAGTATCGTTCTAAAGTTAGATCACTTCCTATGATAAAAGCAAAAGTTCTAAAATCTCGATTTTTCGTGATATTTTCTATATAGGTTGCCTTGTGATTGGATGGATATCTGGAGAAGCACAAGTTCCTTCTTATCAATATTTGCTGGTGGCAAAAATGTTCACTATGCTGTTGTTTTTACTATCTATATTTTAACACCTATTTCTCAACGTCTGCTATCAATAGAGTTTAGATGATGACGTATATGCATTCAGCACCAAATTCATCAACATGCATTCAGCATCAAATTCATCATCCAGCATGCATTCAGAATCAAATTCATCATTCAACATGCATTCAGCGTTAAATTCATCATTCAACAAGCATTCAACATCTGGAAAGAGGATTGATTATGAATTTCCACTTACGATTATTTTCAAATTTCCTGATTAAAAATTCATATTTTATTTAACACACCTATGGTTGTAGATTCGAGTCCCACCTGCGGCCATAGATGTTGTGGTGTCCTTTAAAGTAGCAGTGTGTTTCGTTCCTTTGGTTCTCCGGGGCAGCCTCATATAACGGCAAAATGGTTCATGATCCAGCGGCTAAAAGTAGGATAATGATTGGACGATCAAGAGCCTGGACCATAAAAAAATAATTTCTCAAGAATGGCTATAGATGGGTTAAATAAAAGCTGATATGGATTCACCATCAAATCCTGAAGGAGTTAGTATATTTTACCGAAGATTTCCAATTCCAGTTCCTTCTCCTTCCCAGGTTCAAGGATGTTCCTTGAAATACCTATTTCACAAAACTGACAATAGATATAACTTAAATGGTGATTAATATGGATTGATAATCCGATTTTATAGGGAGTAAAGGGTTCACTAAATATATCCAATTTCGGATTTGAAGACTTCACTTCATATTGAAAATTTTACATTTCCTTTGTAACATCTGTTTCTCAGGATCGGTTTTGATAGATCATGACCGATATGGATCCGGCATTGACGTTTTTAGTACGAAGGATGTTCGCTAAGAAATTCCACTTCTGGTTCTAGATATCGGCTTTTCCTAAAATTCGTATGACTGCATTACCAAAGTGTACACAAAAGTATAAAAATGCTTAATTGTTTCGTCAAAAAACACCATTTGCCAGCCTATAAAGGTTACTTCATAAATTTATATTTTACTTTGATTTTTCAATCTTCCATTATGACCTCTTAGTTAGTGATTTTTAAAGCTTGTTAAATCCTTGAAACTATGAATTGATGAAACCAGTCTTGCACTGTCATTGTACTAATCAAATGCTCAATTTTTTGCTATATCTTTAATCTCGCTAAATGCAAGCTTGTTATAGGTTACTACAGTTGCTATTTAAATATCATTCAGATAATTATTGCAAGTATATTCGATGTTTCTCAGTTTCATTTATCTTTCAGCATTGAAAAATATTCTGTTTCTTTTGGTTTCATAAGAAATGCAAAAAGATCCACTTCAAAAAACAATCTCAGAATGGTGATAAATTTTCTTGTTCCAATATCATCATTGCTGAAAGATAATTTTATTCCAGGAACAAAATTCCAATTTCAGTTTCTTTCGAAATATGTAAGTTTATGTAATAATACTAGTTCAAATTTATGTGAAATTGGACACATGACATTCCTTGTAGATCATTATTTTTTTATATTATTGGTGAAAATAAATCAGAGTTCACATTAAACTCTATATTGCTATAATTCAAATATTCACGTTTCATATTTTACTAATTGAAATACTAAATTTTCTCCAACTCGTGTGATTAATTTGTGCTTGAAATTACTTAAAGACCACTCAATTTAATTTATTGTAATTAATATTTTAAAATTTATTTTCATTCTAGTTCAGAAGTGTACAAAATATCGAGAAGTGTACATGTTATTATACCGTAAATTAGATTCATCTTTTTGGAACAAAAAATACATATAAAACGTTTTTTTTACTATACACATCAACATATTTATTAATAATTTTGTCCGATTTCCAAAAAAAAAAAGTATTAAAATAATTTTCCCTTTTCTAGCCCAAATCCCTCCAAATTGATACATTAAATTGATTCATTGAAATAGTTGTGCTATATTTCATTCAATTTGCTCAATTTGGCAATTTGATAAAGAGGTACAACGCTGAAATTCAAAAGTGAATTTCAAACCATCTCTGGAAAGGTTGTTGATAACTCAAAAACGATGATTCTATTTATTTCCAGTTACAAATTCTTACAAATCGTGTACTATCTTAATAGTAGTTAATATATACTACCCAACTCAGAAACTGCAACACCATGAAAGAGAGAATAGAGTGTGATGTTAAAGGATACACAGACAGAGATGGCATATATAAGTAATTGATATTAATTCCAGAAGGATAATGCATTACAGTATTGTCACAGACAGGCTGATCAGTAAGCCATCCCTAGGCTGAGGGATTGATGACCACATGCCTTCAATCATCCTCCACAGGTCGTCTTCTGTTTGAAGCAGGGGCAGGGTAGTGAAACGACGGCAATCACGTCCTATACATTCTGGATAGAGAGAGTATCTGGAGAGAGCTGAGTCCAAGAATGCATCTGGATACCTTGCAAGGCTTGTCTGCTGATGGTTGTCGTGTATGTGTGTGTGGGGGGGGGAGGCGTCATCTTTCTGGTAAACACCATTTTGCAACCGCTGAAGGTAAGACAGTGCAATCCATCGTAGCACATCTGCCACATATCGTCGTGCCGTCTTTGTTCCTCTAATACGAACCAGAGGTGACTGTCTATCGGAGCCAATGGCACCTCCAAATCATGATGCCTCGTTGACGAGCAGCATGGCGTTTAACAGTCGCAGAAGGTTTGAATATGTTTCCACGTTGCTTCCGGACGCTCACATGGCCACTGTTACTCGACAAACAGAACTGAGATTTTTCGCTGAACACTACCCTGTCCCATTCAGCCATCCATGAGGCTCGGGCCCGACACCATTGCAATCTCTTACGTCGGTGTCTTGTCGTCAATGGCAGTCTTTGTAAAGGACGGTTTGAGTGCAAGCCGCTTTCGGCCAATCGTCGAGAAACTGTTCTCGCTGATATTGGAACATCCAATGTACCCTACAGTTTCTGTAGAATGTCGACAGTCATCATTTTAGAGACGGCGCCGCATTCTTTCGAATACCTCGATCAACGTGTGCTGATGTACGTCTGGATAAACCTGTACCACTGCGATTATTAACATGCCTTTCTTCAATCCATTTTCTACAAATCCTTCGCTCAATGGACGCATCTATGCGTGCTTTAGCGACATTACTCCGGTACTATCATCCAGCTGTAAGTAGGCCTAAAATGAATTCCTTCGCACGATCGTCCAAATGCTAAAACGGACTTCGGCTTCGTCGTCCAGGCATCTATTAAATAACACGTGTCTTATGAAATGAAAAACAGCTTTGAAAACAGGTTTCCGCAGGCTGCATACAGTAACAACTGTTGGCTCATCTGCTGTTTCCATACCCTTTTCCTTCGCTTCAATCACGTGGCCCACTTGCATTTCAGATCATCTGCATACATCAGCCAGCTGTGTTTGTCTCACACTTTGCATAACTATACGATCAAAGCTTCATTGAGCTGCACTTTCTATGTCGGATACTGTAGTTGAGGTTTGCTTTAAAAAAAATTCACTTTTTATGAAATATTGCATAGTACCACAATAACTGTGAATTTTACCAATTTGTAAAAAATATCATTCGATTTTGAATAAAAAAATACATGAGAAATTTTTATTGTCATAATAATGTTCCATTTGTTTCATTTTTATTATTTTTCGGTTTCCGATCTTCAAAAAAATATTTCCTTAGTCCGAGAATGTTAAAAATCCGTCGGCCTTTGGCGTTAATTGATTGAAAGCATTGTAACAAATTTCATTTGATTTGCATAATTTGTTAAATGGTTATAGTGGCCAAAGGTACACAGATAGAGAGGCATAATTAAAAATAGTTGATTTGTATTCATGAATACCTTAAACGTGTAGGATTTTTGTGTAAGCATATTTTAGGCAATTTTACGTTTATTTCGTTGCATCGGACATTTGAAAATTCGTAAGATTTTTATGCTTGGAAGGAATATGAAGTGTCATTAAAAAATAATTACTCTATTTCTAAATTTTTTTATAAATTTTCAAGTGGGTTTATACTTATTTATGGCCGTATTGAATTATAAATATATATTAAATTCCCCCTTTTTCACACATTTTTATTATGATAAAACGTGGAAAAATTTGTTTCAAAAATACTTTCGTGTGTTTATTTTACTTTACCTTTGAAAGAATAATATGTCTTCAACTCATAGATCTAAATTAAATCCAAATGCAATATAGAAAAACAATCTAGGGAGGATTTCTCCGTCCAAAACGGAAATAAGCACGCTTGAATGTTAATATTGCACTCAGAAAAAAATTTCAAACGAAGTTTACCATGTTATTTATGTTGGCATATTCTGTATTTAAAGTTAAAATTCGTATAGAACATATTTTTATTTCAACATATTTCATAAAACAATAAACGGTATTTTCTATTTCCAATTCTTGGTGAAACTATAGGTATATATATTATGGTATTAGTGAAGCTCAACATATGGATATTGTGTTCTGGTGTAAACATAAGTTTACTTCTGAACACTAGATAAGATGCAAATCTTTCTCTTCAAGGGCGACGAAATTTTATTTGTTAAAAATAATTTTTCCAAAGAAGTTTCCTGTGAATACTTAAATAGATATATTATAATTTATAACAATATTTTTTTAATTACGTACTGATAAAGTTTATATTTCAAAGTTTATAGTATAAATATTTACATAGGAAAATTAACCTTTATCCAGATGTCCTTGTAAAATGAACTGAAAGTTAAATGAAGTACGCTCGCCTAAGAATAATCGTTTGAATATGTATAATTTTATCCCAGGATTTGTTGATAAACGTTTTAGACTAATAAAACAGCCGCTTTTCCATTTTGTAATTGGACTTGATTGCCTATCTCAGTTGAATTCTGTGTTGCTTTCCTTAAGTTTCAAATTTCATCACTGGGAGCACTGCAAGCATATTCAATCGACTAAGCACGGTTGCTTTTCTATAGGCATTCTATAACTTTTCTATAGGTATTTTCAAGTGGCGTTACAAATAGTAAATTTTTCCCCATTTTTAGTTCGAAACAAATCAATTTTAGAGAGTCTAGATATCCTGATCCGTAGAAAACCTTACGCTTGAATGATGATTTCCTATTTGAGAACGTTTAAATTCAATTTTCTCCGTTATCTGTAAGCAGATTCTTATAATTGTAGTTCAAATTGAAATGGAATTGCATTTCACTGTTAAATACTTTTCAAGACAGTATTAGGGATACTTTTCAATTTTACGTTTCCAGTTAAAAGAATGCAAAAACTCTTCTAATGTATGTATTTTAACAATTTTGCGATCAAAATATTGATTATTTGAAAATGGTACTTGCAAATGTACTATGTTATAACATAATTATGCCTTACAATTACAAAGTTCAGGTACAAAGTGAGGATAATTCGTACATTTAAATGTATTTCCATGCATTTTACTCTCAAATATAAAAGTGAAATACAAATAATTCATCTGAAGATATGTTCAGTATAAATGATTAAACATAACTTGGTTACCAAGGTGATATTCAAAAATTTGTTTTAAGATTATTAAAGGTAACATTATTCTTAAATATTTATATTAATTTTATTTTATAATATTTTCAGATTTTCACATTACTGTATATAGGTAACATAGTTAGTCCCAAAAATTTTAAAATCGTGATTTTGACGAAATGTCTTTTACTTTTGCTGAGGATATTTCTTATACTTTTCAAAATGCATATCGTAAGAAAGTTAATGTTTAATTTTTAATTATAATATTGATTCAAACAAGTACTAAAAAAATCAGAAAATCAAATGCGAATCTTTGATAGTGTCTTTGATAGCGATAATGTATCATGCTTTCTATATGTATGAATGATTTATAATTTTTTCTTTGGCATGTATACATGACACATTTAAAAAGTTAAAATCAATGCTTCTAACTGCAATTGTAGATGTTCAACACAACAAGCCAGGTACTTTTTACGCAAAAATATTTCATTTATTATTCTATTAGTAAATGATAAAAAGTTTTTACAGAATTATTTTTCTGATGCCTATTTTTTCGTGTTTATATGGGGTATTGCATAAATTATGATATGAACATAAACATCAAACATTTAAGCATTTTATGAGAAGAAAAGGCGAAATTATCTATAGTATAGTTTATATGAAAATCATCCATACATTTCAACATAAAACACTATCAGAATATCAGAATGTCGATACAATTTGTTCAGTTGTTTCGATAAAAAAAAATGTTCAGTATCAAGGATAAACATAATATAATAATAAATTCATCCTTCAAAAAATAATTTTATTTTAATTTGATTCTAAATAGGTTCAATTTTTTTTTATCTTAAATGGTTAGTTTGGCAGATCTAGCTCTTTGCTTAATTATTCTTGCATAGTCACTCCTGACATGTTTAATGACGTAAATTCGTTGGAAATCGTGCATGTTTCTTTACATGTTATCATGAGCCAACGGCCGTACCGAGCTAAAAACACCGGTTCTCGTTAGATCACCGAAGTCAAGCAGCATCGGGCGCGGTTTGTACTTGGGTGGGTGACCACCTGGGAACACCGCGTACTGTTGGAACATTTCGGGCGCGGTAGCCCGGTGGTTTGCGCGCTGGATTTGCACGCTGCCACAACTGCCGCCGTGTTCATGCCGAGTACAATCACATTAAACATGTGGGTCCGTAAGTCCTTCCGAGAGGTTGGTGGTAGAGGAAGGAGGGTACGGTCCCTGTGGATGCCTCCCCCAGTGGGTTCCGGTCTAAATTGGGTGGCACTTCCCGACCGTCCAAACAGTTACCTTACACCTTTCTGGTAGGTCAGGACGGTCTGGGTCTCAACAACAACATGATATCATGCATTAGTGTCTTTAATCTGCTCAATTTATTTTGGACTTTGGCTTCAATACGTCTCATTGTTAAGAATGTCTGTCTGCGATTTTATCACTGGTTAGTGCAATCTTGGTATCATCCTGTAGGCTAAATGGTGAAATCTCAGTCTAACAAATACCGATATTAGTTGAGCAATATCAGGAATCTCTTGACTCAAGAACTACACTGGCGGAAAATAAAATCTCACCACCATGAAGAAATTAGTTTTGAGGAATGAAATTTAGGCAAATCAATTGTGTAGGTAACATATTTATTTGATTTAAGTTTCAAGGTCACAGGTTAAAGTATGCGCGAGAAGAGCCATTTCAAATGTGAAATGGTGGTACATTAATAACCGCTGTAATCGCCACGATTTCGAATGCAAGCATGCAAACGTGCATGCATTGTATCGTACAGGTGCCGTATGTCATTTTTTGGGATCGAGTTCCATGCCTGTTGCACTTGGTCAGTCAAATCAGCAACGGTTAATGCTGGTTGTGGATGACGCTGGATTTGTCTTCCAATAATGTCCCATACGTGCTCGATGGGAGAAAGATCTGGTGATATCGCAGGCCTAGGCAACATGTCGACACTCCGTAGAGTACGTTGGGTGACAGCAGCGAAATGAGGACGAGCGTTATCCTGTTAGAAAGCACCCAATCGAATACTTTTCATGAATGGCAGCACAACCGGTTCAGTCAATAGTCTGATGTATAAATTTGCTGCCAAAGTGCTTGGGATAACGACGAGCGTGCTCCTGCTGTCATAGGAAATGGCTTCCCAGACCATAACTCCTGATGTAGATCCAGTGTGTCTACGCCGCACACAGATTGGTTCCAACCGCTCATCTGGCCTCCTCCTTACCAACATACGACCATCACTAGCACCAAGACAGAAATGGTTCTCATCTGAGAATGCAACAGATCTCCACTCTGCCCTCCAATGAGCTCTAGCTTGACACCACTGACGCTACATATGGCAGTGATTCGGAGTTAGTGGTATGAACGCTACAGGCAGTCTGGATCGGAACTGTCCCTCAAGTAATCGATTTCTTACAGTTCGCTGTGTCACTCTGGGGTCAACAAAAGCTCTAAATGCTGCTGCAGATGCCGTACAAATCGCAGCAGCCATGCGGTTAATACGGTGGTCTTCTCTCTCAGTAGTAGTTTGTGTGCGGCCGGACCCCGGTCTTCTTGAGACAGTGCCTTCCTGTGACCACTGCTACCAACAATCATGCACAGTGGATACATCCCTGCCAAGTCTTTCTGCAATATCGCGGAAAGAAAATCCACCTTCTCGTAGCCCTATTATGCGGCCTCGTTCAAACTCACTAAGATGCTGATACTGCCTTCTTCGTCTTCTTAAAGGCATTCGTGACTCAAAACCTAGCTCACAACGTCCAATCCGGACAATAAATAATGCTCACGAAGTTTACATCGCGTATTTAAAGCAAACGTGATTTGCATGCTTGTTGTGGCACTACTAGCGCCACTCTTATTCGTCTAGCGCGAAATTTGAATAGGCGTCATCTTTCATATGTGCAAAAACGCGCCTTCCAAATTTCGTTTTTCTAGAATAACTCCTTCTTGGTGTTGGGATTTTATTTTCCGCCAGTGTATGATAAATGTGAAAATGCTTGTAAATGGACGATAATAATACAAATATAGCTATATGGATTTATGGTTGTCCTCGTGATCTTGAAATAGCTGATATCTTCCACAAAAGAAACGGAACTTACTATGTATCACAATTTTGTGATCTTCTACGACGATAGATAGAATAAGTTCTACCACGAAGCTGGTGTCACATTTTTTCAAAATTAATCTCAGACTGCATGTGGCCGCAATGTCATACTTCACATTCAGAACCCATTTACAGGGGAATTTCTAAATTTAGAATAGTTATACCATAGATAATAATAGCATCCATGGATAGCTGTAGTGCTCAATAGCACTCATTGGTAAGAAATAGTCAATAACTGCAGTTGCAGCAAGAAAGCTAGTTATGAGCCACAATTTTACTATGTGTCACAATTTTCCGATAATTTATGACATATCAGAAAGTTGATTTCAATTTTTTTTCCAGAATTGAGTTCAGGATTTGCGAGATTACAATGATCACGTTCATATTCGTAGATCCAGCCGATAGAGGGCGTTCAAGAAGTTTATATTCCGCCCTTATCCCAGATAGAAGCATTTATAGGCCAATTAAGCACTTGTCAGCATAATATAGACAATACCTCCAATGACAGGAAAATTTGTCATATATAATAATTTCACAAAATTTTACTTTTTAACGCTGTAAAAGTATTCTATTCATTACCTTTAAGTCCAAATCAAATTTAAACTTATCAACAATCAATTCAAAATATATAATAAATTCAAACAACCTTAGGGATATGATAATTTTATTCTGTAGAAAAATATTAAACCAAATGTGCTCCAGTGATTAAATTCGCTTTTATAACGTTTTTCAAACTCATTTCATTACATAATCTGTAGGTCTACGTAATATTTGTCGTTTAAATTTTCATGGAATTACATTTAAATGATTATTTTCCACATAGCGTTCGAGAAATTCGTTTGGTCTTCTAATTTAAAATCCCTACCGAACTTAATAATAGTATTGAGTAATAGTATAAACGTGAATTTCACTTGTAAATACAATATTAAATTGTAAATAACTTATTTTGGGTTTAAGTACAAGCAGAATAACTGAATACAACTTTATTAGGAAAATAGTGTTTATAGATATTTACAATAATTTATTATGCAATGCATTTTGTTATATATTGATTATTATATAGTTTCCTGTATCATAAGGATTTCTAGGAAAGTTCTTGAGCACCCCAATAACTTTGTAGGAATAGGTATATGAGTGTACACATTAGGCGTATCTAATAAAGTGACGAATAAAAGTGATTTCAGCGCCCCTAGTGGATAATTTCAGAAGTTAGCATAACGAACTTAACAGCAAAGCGAAATATATATAAATAGTTAATTAAAAAGTTGTAGGCCATTGTCTAATGAGTAAGAAGTAGCAGTAAAACTGATGCGGAAAGTATTCATTTGGTAGAATGGGTTATTGGAGGATGGTTGTCTTATTCAGGTATAATTCAACAAAAAACACTCACATGAATTGAAATCTAATATAGCCCATTTTTAACCTTTTGCTTATAGGTGGGACAGCGTCAATCCCAAACGAAGAACCTCCCAAAACGACAGGTATTTGACATACCCTATTCCAAACAGTTCGATCCCTCTTTGCAGACATTGGCGTCCACGGACGCCGAGGTGAATTGATAAGAAAACATACTGCGGGGTGAGATAGAGATTTGAAATTTGGTGTACGAGTAGATAGTTTGGAAGGAAGAAAATGTACAATTTCAGTTTTCCAATATTTTATACTTTAGGGGGTGTTTCACACAAAAATTTTCGATTTTCGGAATGAAGTAGAAATATCCCTTTTAGAACGTGATAGAGGCTTGATATTTGGTATATGGGCGAATCATTTGATGGAAAACCCAAGAAGAATGGAGTTTTTCAAAAATATATATTAAAGGATGGTGGGTACTCCACAGAAAAACATTCGAACGGTGAAATGATAGAAAAAGTATACTTCGCGATGAGTTAGAGACTTCAAATTTGGTATAGGGGTATATAGTTTGAAAGGAAGAATGTGTGCAATTTCAGTTTACAAACACTTGCTATTGTAGGGGATGCCTCAAAATAAAATGTTCGATTTCACGAGCAACTGAAAAACGTCTCCTTTAGAGTGTGATAGAAGCTTGAAATTTAGTATATGGACTAATCATTTGATAAAAATCCCCCAAGATTATTACGGTTTTTCAAAAATGATCATTTAAGGGGGTGCAACACAGAAAAACTTCAAAACGTTCGAAATATGAAGTGATAGAAAAACATGCTCCATAATAGGATAGAGACATCAAATTTGGTGTACTGGTAGATTCTTTGAAAGGAAGAAAGTGTGCAAATTTCAGATTTCCAATATTTGCTAATTTAGAGGGTGTCGCACGCTAATATGTTCGATTTTCGGAATGAATGAGACACTCTTGCTTTTAAATGTGATAAAGGCTTGATATTTGGTATATGGGCCAATCATCTGATAAAAAACACAACACGAACAGAGTTATTTAAAAATGTTCATTTATGGGGGGTGCTCCAAAGAAAAACGTTCGAAAGGGGAGATGATAAAATAGTATGCTTCGGGATGAGATAGATACTTTAATTCGGTGTACTGGTAAATAATTCGAAAGACGACGTACGCAATTTAAATTTTCCAATATTTTCTTCTTTAGGGGCTTCTGCACACTAAAATATTCGATTTGCCGAATAAGTGTGAAACAAGAATTATTCAAAAATTTACTTTATTCAGGGGTTGCTTATTGCGAGACCGTTGATTTTCAACGGGTATTCGGCTAGTATATACTAATTGCCAAATGTCCGTCTGTCTGTCTGTCTGTCTGTCTATCTGTCTGTCACGCTTTGTATAGGCCCTTCCCGAATAAATAGAGACTTGCAATTTGGTACACGGCACGGTCGTTCGATAAAATCCCCTAGAAAAATCAAATTTTCCGAAAACGTTCTATAGAGGGGGTGCCCCACACCAAAACGTTCGAAAAGTGAAAAGACGGGAAAGCATACTTTGCCAAGAGATAGAGACTTCAAATTTGGTGTATGGGTAAATCATTCGAAAGGAAGAAAGTGTGCAATTTCAGATTTCCAATATTTTCTACTTAAGGGGGTGCCGCACACCAAAACTTTCGAAAAGTGAAATGATAGGAAAGCATACTTTGCGATGAGATAGAGACTTCAAATTCGGTGTATGGGTAAATCGTTCGAAAAGAAGAAAGTGTGCAATTTCAGATTTCCAACATTTTCTAATTAAGGGGTGTCTCACACCAAAACGTTCGATTTACCGAATAGATGAGAAAATGCGCCTTTAAAATTTGATAGAGGCTTAAAATTTGGTTATGGGCTAATAATTTGACGAAAACCCCAAGACGAATACAGTTTTTCAAAAATGTTCGTTTATGGGGGTGCTCTAGTGTAAAACGTTCGAAAAGTCAATTGATAAAAAAACCATGCTTTGGAATGAGATAGAGATATCAAAATAGGTGTAAGGGTAGATAGTTTGAAAGGAAGAAAGTGTACAATTTCAGTTTGCCATTATTTTCTACTTTAGGGGGTGCCGCACACCAAAATGTTCAATTTTCGGAATAAAGGAAAAACGCTTCTTTAAAAACGTGATAGAGGCTTTATATTTGGGCGAATCATCTCATAGAAATCACAAAAAGAATAGAGTTTTCAAAAAAGGTATAGTTAAGAGGATGGGTACTCCACACAAAAGCATTCGAAAGATGAAATGCTAGAAGAGCATGCTTCACGATGAGATTGAGACTTCAAATTTGGTGTACGGGTAAAAAGTTGGAAAGGAAGAAAGTGTGCAATTTCAGTCTTCCAACTATTGCTATTGTAGGGGGATGCCGATTACTAAAATGTTCGATTTGCCTAACAAATGAAAAACGCCTCCTTTACGATGTGATAGAAGCTTGAAATTTAGTATATGGGCTAACCATTTGAAAAAAAACCAAACATGAATACAGTTTGACAAAAATGTTCATTAACGGGGTGCTTCACAGAAAAACGTTCCAAAGAAGTAGAAAAACGTTCGGAATGAAGTAGAAATACCCCATTTAGAACGTGATAGAGGCTTGATATTTGGTATATGGGCGAATCATGTGATAGAAAACCCAAGAAGAATGGAGTTTTTCAAAAATATATATTTAAGGGGGTTGGGTACTCCACAAAAAAACATACGAAGGGTGAAATGATAGAAAAAGTATACTTCCCGATGAGTTAGAGACTTAAAATTTGGTATACCGGTAGATAGTTTGAAACGAAGAAAGTGTGCAATTTCAGTTTTCAACATTTGCTATTGTACGGGATGCCGCACAGTAAAATGTTCGATTTCACGAACAACTGAAAAACGCCTTGTATATACTAATTGCCAAGTGTCCGTCTGTCTGTCTGTCCGTCTGTCTGTCTGTCACGCTTCTTTTACGCACTTCCCGAATTGATAGATACTTGCAATTTGGTTCACGGCTCGGTCGTTCGATAAACCCCCCCTGGAAAAATCGAATTTTTCGAAAACGTTTATAGAGGGGTTGCCCCACACCAAAACATTCGAAAAGTGAAACGATGGGAAAGCATGCTTTGCGATGAGATAGAGACTTCAAATTTGGTGTATAGGTAAATCATTCGAAAGGAAGAAAATGTACAATTTCAGATTTCGAATATTTTCTACTTAAAGGGGTGCCGCATACTAAAACGTTCGTAAAGTGAAATGATAGAAAAGCATGCTTTGCGATGAGATAGTGACTTCAAATTTGGTGTGAAAATAAACCGTTCGAAAAGAAGTATGTGTGCAATTTCAGATTTCCAATATTTTCTACTTAAAGGAGTGCCACACAATAAAACTTTCGAAAAGTGAAATGATAGGAAATTATACTTTGCGACACGATACACCCTTCAAATTTGGTGTATGAGTAAACCGTTCGAAAGGAAGAAATTGTGCAATTTCAGATTTCGAATATTTTTACTTAAGGGGGTGCCCTACACCGAAATGTTCGATTTACCGAATAAATGAGAAACGGCTACTTTAAAATTTGATCGAGGCTTGAAATTTGGTGTATGGGCTAATCATTTGAAAAAAACACCCGAAACGAATATAGTTTTGCTTTAGGGGTTTAAAATGTTCCTTTAGGGGTGCTCCAGAGAAAAACGTTCGAAAGATGAATTGATAAAAAAACCACGGAGATACGGATGAGATACAGATTTCAAATTTGGTGTATGGGTAGATAGTTTGGAAGGAAGAAAGTGTACTATTTCTGTTTTTCAATATTTTCTACTTTAGGGGGTGCTGCACACCGAAATGTTCGATTTTCGGAATAAATAAGAAATCCCCCCTTTTCATATGTGATAGAGACTTCATATTTGGTATATGGGCGAATAATGTGATAGTAAACCCAATCAAAATGGAGTTTTTCAAAAATGCATATTTAAGTGGGTGGGTACTGCGCATAAAAACATTCGAAAAGTGAAATGATAGAAAAATCATGCTTCGCGATAAGATAAAGACTTCAAATTTGGTGTAGTGGTAAATAGTTGGAGAGGTAGAAAGTGTGGAATTTCAGTTTTCCAACATTTGCTATTGTAGGAAGGTGCAACTCACTAAAATATTCGATTTGCCGAAAAAATTGAAAACGCCTCCTTTACAATGTGATAGAGGCTTGAAGTTTAGTATATGGGCTCATCATTTGAAGTAAAACCAAAGCTGAATACGGTTTTTAAAAAATGTTCATTTAAGGGGGTGCTACACAGAAAAACGTTCAAAAGGTGAAGTGATAGAAAAACATGTTTTGCGATAGGATAGAGACCTCAAATTTTGTGTATGGGGAGATAATTTGAAAAAAAAACACGTATGCAATTTCAGATTTCCAATATTTGCTACTTTAGGGGGTGCGGCACACCAATATATTCGATTTTCCGAATAAATGAGACACGCTTCCTTTTAAATGTGATAGAGGCTTGATATTTGGTATATGGGCCAATCATCTGATAAGAAATCCAAGGTAAACAGAGTTTTTCAAAAATATTCATTTTTTGTGTGCTCCATAAAAACATTCGAAAGATGAGACGATACATTAGTATGCTTAGGGATGAGATAGATACTTTAATAAGGTGTACTGGTAGATAGTTCGCAAAAGAAAAGGTGTGCAATTTGAGTTTTCCAATATTTCCTTCTTTAGGGGGTTCTGCACACTAAAATATTCGATTTGCCGAATAAATGTGAAACGCGAATTATTAAAAAATTACAATATTCAGGGGTTGCTTATTGCAAGAACGTTGATTTTCAACGGGTATTCGGCTAGTAAATACTAATTGCCAAGTGTCCGTCTGTCTGTCTGTTACGCTTTTTTAGGCACTTCCCATATAGATAGAGTCTTGCAATTTGGTACACGGCTCGGTCGTTCGATAAAACCCCCTGGAAAAATCGAATTTTTCGAAAACATTCTATAGAGGGGGTGCCCCACACCAAAACGTTCGAAAAGTTAAATGATGGGAAAGCATGCTTTGCGATGAGTAGAGACTTCAAATTTGGTAAACCGTCTGAAAGGAAAACAGTGTACAATTTCAGGTTTTGAATATGTTCTTTTTAAGGGGGTGCCGCTCACCAAAATGTTCGATGTACCGAATAAATGAGAAACGGCTACTTTAAAACTTTAAAATTTGATACAGGCTTGAAATTTGGTATATGGGCTAATCATTTGAAGAAAACACCCAAAACGAATATAGTTTTCTAAAATGTTCGTTTAGGAGGTGCTCCACACCAAAATATTCGAAAAATGAAATGATGTAAAAGTATGTTTTGCGATAATATAGAGATTTCAAATTTGGTGTATGGGTAAACCGTTTGGAAGGAAGAAAGTATACAATTTCAGATTTCGAATATTTTCTACTTAAGGGGGTGCCGCACTCCGATTTGTTCGATTTACGAATAAGTGAGAAACGACTACATTAAAATTTGATAGAGGCTTGATATTTGCTATATGGGTGAATAATGTGATAGTAAACCCCATGAAAATGAATTTTTTCAAAAATGTGTATTTAAGGGGGTGGGTACTGTACACAAAAACATTCGAAAGGTGAATTGATAAAAAAAAGCATGCTTTGCAATGAGATAGAGACTCCAAATATGGTGTAGGGATAAATAGTTGGAAAGGTAGAAAGTGTGCAATTTCAGTTTTTCAACATTTGCTATTGTAGGGGGTGCAGCTCACTAAAATATTCGATTTTTCAAACAAACTGAAAACGCCTCCTTTACAATGTGATAGAGGCTTGAAATTTAGTATATGGGCTCATCATTTGAAAAACAAACCCAAGATGAATACGGTTTTTCAAAAATGTTCATTTATGAGGGTGCAACACTGAGAAACGTTCAAAAGATGAAGTGATAAAACATTCTTCGCGATAAGATAGAGACTTTAAATTTGGTGTACGGGTAGATAGTTTGAAAGGAAGAAAGTGTGCATTTTCAGATTTCCAATATTTGCTGCGTTAGGGTGTGCCGCACACCAATATCTTCGATTTTCCGAATAATGAGACACTCTTCCTTTTAAATGTGATACAGGCTTGATATTTGGTATATAAGCCAATCTATCTATATATACAAATTGCCATGTGTCCGTCTGTCTGTCCGTCTCTCTGTCCGTCTGTCTGTCCGTCCGTCCGTCTGTCTGTCCGTCCGTCTGTCTGTCTGCCTATCACGCTTTTTTTAGGCACTTTGCGAATAGATAGAGACTTGCAATTTGGTACACGGCTCAGTCGTTCGATAAAACCCCCTGGAAAAATCGAATTTTTCGAAAACGTTCTATAGAGAGGGAATCCCACACCAAAACGTTCGAAAAGTGAACTGATGGGAAAGCATGCTTTGCGATGAGATAGAGATTTTAAATTTGGTATA
>OX578146.1:132067362-132101543 GCA_951213105.1 Amaurobius ferox | reverse complement strand
ATCACGTTTCCATCTGATGTAACCCTGAGGTCAACGTATTCATTTAATAGTTTTATTTCATCCCTGGACAAAACATTATTTTTTAAACATATAGTTGAGTTATCCGACAAACGTATTAGGATTGAATTCCCGTGTTCAGTAATGTCAGAAACCAAATATTCACCATCCAGTGACCTATATGTTTTAGTATTCAAATCGTTCAATTTTTTTACAATACGATCCATATTCTTTATTTAAAGGATAAATATATTCAAACTTGAGGAAGGTAACAAAGGGGTATCTAAACATTTAATGGTTGATCAACCATTAAATATTATTATGGTTCATTTTTGTCCAACTCGGGTTGTATGTCGATAGGATCATTTTTACCCAACTCGGGAGGTATGTCGACAGGTTCATATTGTATCACAAATCTATTACATATGTTTGTCAGAAGGATGCAAACCAGCTTTTTAAAATGGAGTTCGTAAAAGGTATCTGAGAGCAAGTGGGCTTTATAAGTCATGAGGTGACAAAGATCTATACGATCCAGATTTTTCATAATAAAATCTTCGTTAAAGGTTTGCCATTGAACAATTCTACCCCATTCAAGGTAATCTGCAAATTCCATCATAAAATCTTCAGTGAGCTTTTGTTTGACGCAAATGAGTTCCAAATCGATTTTGTCTATATGCCGACGAATAAATTCTTCTGAGAGTACTTGGAATTGAGAAACCATTCTCCAATCTAATTTGGAAGCATGTTTATCCAGGAAGGGTTCTGACATTATCTGATATCTGGAAACTACTTCCCAATCTAAATATTCAGTATTTCTGTCCATGAAATCCTCTGATAGAACTTGATATTTGGATGTATAGTACCAGTTTAATAGACCTTTGTGTTTTTCTACAAAAGGCTCCGAAAGCTTCTGATACTGAGAGATGACCATCCAGTTTACCAAACCTTCGAATTCTTCGATAAACTCTTCCGATAAAGTTGAATATTGACTTATGAGCGACCAGTTAACATAATTTTTACTAACTCTGATTTGTTCTTCCGACAAACCGCTTTTTGATATTTCGTTCCACGCCATTTATTATATGTACAATTTTTTACGGCAGCTGGAGTGTCCACTTGATTTCTTCAATTTTTAGAAATGGTTGAACTGTGAACTCAGCATCACATCGTAAGAAAATTTTTAATTGGTCATCTTTTTTAACCTCTCCGAGAATTAACACGAATTCAGTGGCTACTTTTATCTTGTGAACGTACTGCTTGCTATTAATGTATAACTTAACAACGATTAATTCATCGATTATCTTTTGAGGATCAAGGTACAATCCCAGTCTAAAAAAACCGCCCCGAGAGAATTTACATTCTGAGTTCAAAGCATCACCGGAAAACTTCGTAAAAATAACAACATTCGCATTGGTACTAGGTCTAATAGTAATGTACCCTGATGTGGTGGTTGCATAACATACTTTATTGTCAACATAGTTTTCCAAGTACTTTTTATTAACCGCATTCATGTCTTCAATAGGGTCCGCGACATTACCTATCCTTTTACCTTTAGCGTCAATGGGTCTTCTATCATTTAATCTCAAGAATCTGTCATCTAATTTAGAAACACTATCAGCAATTTCACCTCTAAGAGCACTATCCAGATTTTTTATCCTTTCAGCTGTTTCACGAACAAAATTTAAGAAACAATCATTAAAATTGTTTTTACTGTCTTCAATGATTTGTCTTAAACAAAAGTAATTCTTTTCAAACTCTGTCTGAACAAAATGTTTAGTTGAAACATCCTGATCATCAACTGGGTTGTGACAGTTTTTGAGAACCTTATTTTCCATATCATAATTCCCATCGTCTGTGAGTTTAAACCCTATTCCAGGTGGACCGCGAAGACCCACTGCTTTTCTAGGGTAGTATATTCCAAAAGGAAACCAAGCCATCTTTATTATTATAAATAAGTTTTTAATAGATCGTAATCTATTAAAATCTAAAGTAATCTATTGAGTTCACATCCTTAAAGTATTCAACATTGTGATCTTCTTTTCTGCCATATTGAGTTTGCATCTCTTTCTCTCGATCAAAACAAAGTAAAATACATACTTCTTATTCTGGGGGCTGCTCTTCAGTCTCCAGTGAAATTCAATCATCAGGTTGCTAACATTTACGTACGGCTCGTGAAAAGATAAGTTGAAGCATATGATTGGATAGAGACTTCTGAAGGTTTCATAGTTGATGAGACATCCGGTCTCGGAAGTGAGATTGTTAAGTCCTGCATCTAAGAGAGCAGCGTAGAGTCTCGAATAATCTTTTTTCTCAAAGTCCATAGTATAGTTGATGTTTGGCACCCTCACGTTATTGACCATAAGCCAGCAATCAATCATGTCTAAGTTATCAAACAGCATGTTGTTTTGAGAAAAGTTTTCGTTTCTTTCATCATATTGGGGCACAACGTAAAGGCTCATAACTTCATCAGTCGTGGCGGGTATGTTGCATGATCCGCTGCTATTTTCTAAAATGTTGGATTTGACTACTCTCGGTTGCCTCCAGTTAAGGTCGATGGATTGGTCCGACAGAATCAATTTTGTAAACTGACCATCAACAGAAGAATTGAATTTAACATAAGGTAGCCAAAGCGAAAGTTTCTTGACTTGTACTTTATAATTAGGATTTTGTGCATTTGTATACAGCATGTTCTTGTGACTGTTTCTTTGAAACTGAAATTTTACGTCAAAGCCTGTAATGACTTTTTCATAATCTTTGAGGAAGCCGAAAATGTATTTGAGTGGTATAAATATGTGCACAGACTGACTATCTCGGGTATATATCCATCTTTTGGCAAAACCTTCGTTACGCACATCATTCACTCTTAAGTTAGCGAAAAAATTTGTTATTGTTGTAGCATCGGTGAGGGCACCGTTAAACTTGAACGACCCTCTCTCGGCAGAATCAGAGGTATCTATATAGTAAAACATATTGGTCGCTTCCGAAGTTGTATAATCAGGTGTGAAGTTAATTAAACCCATAACCTGAAGCATCAAGGATGTTTCATGCACATCTGAATCTATCTCGTATGCACCGACGGTCATGATACTTCTCCTGAGTAAACCTCCACCATTCACCAATGTCACGTTCTCTTCCCCTACAGAATCTCCGTTTCCTTTTACGACTCTGAGTTCTTGGTGAATATATCCTTTGGAGTAGAGAATTTTAGCGTTTGTGTCGAGTATGTGAAAGTTATACGTGGCATCTTCACTCGTATCCTGAGTGCTGTGCGTTTCTTTAATTTCTCTGTACTCAAAACTTTCTATGTCTCTGATGACGTCTTCTGACGTTTGTTTTAATTCCCAAATATTGTTCATCTTTATTATATGCAGTAAAATTATTTTCGCTTCATATTCTTTGCAAGGATAGCTTCTAATTTATCTTCATTCACTACTTTTAAGCCTGCGCCTCTTCTAATGGATTTATTAAGGATTGACTCCAATTTACTATTCACTGCTTGCTGCACCTCTTGTTCAACCTCTTTCATAGCTACGTTCAAAAGCTTTCTCCCAAAGAAGCCTCGGCCTTGTATCCTCTTGCTTGCTCCGTAAAGTCTATGTCTGTTCATTTATTGTAAGTACAAAAATTTTCTTCACTCCACCAACAACCTGTAAAGAACTCTCTGATTATTGAGGTTAATTGGTACACCGTCCTGATTGGTCAGACGCATCCTGATCCTGTATACGTGGTTACTCTTTGTCTTAAAAAAGATGGGTCTGTCAAAATCTTTAGAGAGCAAACTACCTGGCTCTTGCGCCGGCGTGAAAGAATGGATAACTTCCGATGCAAATTGGTTCAAATAAGCGCCCTCTATAATATCGCAATGGATATGAATATCATCGACGCTTCTAGAGATGTTAGCCACGTACTTGGCTTCTTGTTTCACTTCTTCGTAAACCTTTGGTTCAAATCCTAAAATCTCATGAAGCTTACTCTTCGATAAATCAAGCTTGTAGTGTTCTTTCAGTTTTATCACAAATCTCTGTCGAGCGAATATCACGCCAAACTGTATGGGAGGACTTTCGTTCCTGAAGTATGTCGTCATGTAATCGTTTAGCTCCCCCAGAGTATAATTTCCATCAGGAATAGTTAGATCATGCCAAAGGCTGCCATCGTAGAATGAAAGCTTGTTGTTCTCGTAGGCCTTGCAAATGTTGTACCATGAAACCCATAAGGAAAAAGATTGCAAAGCAACCCTCTTGATCTTCAGAGGCGTAGCGTATTCGACAGTAAAGTCTTCTGATTTTGGGTAGTCTTTTGAGTTTAATATAAGCAGAGTCATTTTATTATAAGCATTTTTTTATTTTAATAGGCTTTGACCTATTAAAATAACACGCATGCTTCATTAAAGTAGCACTTTCTTCTCATTATGATCACTTGGTTCTTGAGTTAGGGAGTACAAGATGTCCCAAGGAAGGTGGCCTCTATTTCTCTTTTTTATGTATGCCATACTGAAGTAGCCACAGCGGTCAGATGTGGGTTTCTGCAGGAAGCTTGAATTGTATCGAACTTCCTTATTTGATGATCTCAGGTAGCGAAATATGTTTGCTGGGATAATGACATCCTTTAAAGGAATATTGTTATATTTGTAGTCTCCGAATGAATCAAAATATTCTACAAAATTATTATGTGGATCGTTGTAGTAGGCCACCCAATGAGTACCAGGCCCTGTCGACAAGTCTAAATTAATAATTCCACTTTCAAACTTTCTCATCTTTTTGGGTAGCATGTCAGATGTGAAGACGCCACGAAACCCTTTCTCACCATTCATGCATTCCTCGATCAGTTTGTTCGAGATTCCCAGTTTTGTAGAACGCCTTTCCCCTTTTTTTTCTTTCCCTTGCAACCGGATCCGCTCACTTTATCCATAATCTTTTTAGCTCCCCATCCAGCTGCCCCCGAAAGAGCACCGGTAGCCAAAGTGGTGAGAATGGGGATAAGAAAAGGCAAGAATCCACCATTTTTCTCCAGTTGTGTTTTGCTGATCTTTATGCGTTTGCCCTTCTTTAGTTGCTCGATCTGTGTTTGAGTAAGATATAGATCATGATTTGGCGCCTTGGAGGTATTGATCTGTAAAGTGACCTCCTCTTTTTTCTTGTGTGCAGTCTTTAACTTGTTGATCTGATGATCACTCAGATGTACTTTTGTTTTAACGTAGTTACTCATTTATTATATGCAGAGAAAAATTTTCGCTAGCTCAAAAACTTTGCGTAGTAGCTTTTTACAAAATCATTGGTTAGCTCACCCTTTTTTAAAAGCGTATCCAACAGAGTAACGATTTTATTGTAGAGCTTTTTACTTTTACTCCCACTACATCTTTTATCCGTCAGCCGCGAAAGCAGCTCCATCCCATCGATACCCTCGCCTGTATAATAATGTCCATCCCTGAGTGTTTTGAGTGCTTTTGTATAGTTCCTCATCATTTGAATTTTGTGGTCATACTTGGCCAACTCTTTTCTTAAATATTCTTTCCTATCTCCATTATCTTCTGTGACGTTCATCCATTCTTTCTTTATAGGCCCTTTTCTAGTTCCGAATTCTTTATTTCTGTCGTTGGCACGTTTTATGATTTCATTCAGCTCGCCCTCACTTTTGCTCACTAATTCTGAAGGCAATTCAAAACCCTCTTTTCTGATGAAAGACTCGTCTAGATCCTTATTTAAGTTTAAATTATAAATCGTGCGCTCCAAATCTTTTATTCCATATTCTAATTCAGGAATTCTTGTGGATTCTAACGATGGAATGGATATTTCCTGCATTACATCCTGAACAGCTTTATGAACAGCTTTCATTTGCTCGTTTCTCGATACTTCCTGCTGAGCCAACTGTTCGGTCACAGGCTTATGAAACTCTGTTAACGTTTCTCGAACACCTAATTTGTCTTGAAGCTGCTGCTCGTTTTTTCTTCTGAGATCTTTTTGTAACTCACCCAATCTTTTTTGGGCTAGTATCTGCCCCTTTATCTTTTCGATGCGTTCCTTCTCTAATTGATTCATCTTTATTACTTGACAAATAAATGTTTGCCTTAAAGTAAATGTTTTTGCTTTAAAGCAAATATTTTTGCCTTAAAGTAAATGTTTTTCACCCTAAATAAAGATATGATTCGAATAAAGAATTACACGCAACCTGAAGAGTTTGCATATGCTGATCAGCATCCTCTGCTACCCAAACATCCCTTCAGACTCTTAATCACCGGACCCTCAGGGTGTGGTAAAACAAACTTGCTTCTTAACTTCATCTACGATTGGTTGAAGTTTGACAATCTCTACGTATGTGCTAAAGACATCTTTGAGCCCAAGTATTCATCTCTACAAGAAACATACACGCAGTTTAATGATATAGAGGAAGATGATATTCTAAACCTTAAAAAAGTTAAGAAGGCTGATAAAGAAAAATTTTTAGAAATGTTTCACAAGTTCAAGAAGGAAACATTATTCACGTCAGAGTTGAGCGATTTTATAACAGTGGATGAACTTGATCCTAGCGTTAAGAATCTAGTTGTATTCGATGACTGCGTGACTGAAAAGAAGCAAAAAGTCATAGAGGACCTATTCATAAGAGGTAGAAAGAAAAATGCGTCCATCATCTATATATCTCAATCATATTACTCAACACCCATCAACATACGCAAGAACTGTAACTACTTTATCTTCTTTCAACTCCAACCAAGAGAGGTTAAACAAATCCTGCGAGAAATCGATGGTAGTCTCACCAGCGGGGAGTTCAATAGTATGTACAAAACGTGTGTCACGAAACCTCATGATTTTTTTATGCTTGATTTAGTTAACCCTGAAATGAGGTATAGGAAATGTTTTGATCCTTTAAATAAAACATGGAACAAAAATTAGAGTCATGGTTGTACGTATACAGAAAGAGCTACAAATTCTACAGTGATGTTAGTCTGTCTCTGACAGTTGCCAAGTTCTTGTTTGGTACTTCGAGTTTGACTGCTTTCGCTCTACTTCCCCTAGCATCCTTGAGCATCGTGGTCAGTGTCATAGAGATTATTGATAAATCCTTGCATATCTCAGAACGGAAAGAAGAATACAAGTTTACCTACAAGTTTTATAAGTCTTTACTCAATTCCTTGAGAGCAAAGACTGTTTCGGAGGAGGAGGCTTTGATTAAAGAGCAAGAATTTATAAAGGACTTGCAGTACTTCCCCATGGAAAAATATTTGAAGAAGAAAGGTTTGAACGGGTACGAAAAATAATTTTACATTCTTAATAAATGAGCAAACACGATACAAAAAAGAAGATTAAAGGTGGAGATTTAGTCGGTTGGATGCAAGATAAGCTCAATCCACCAGAAATGCACCTTCCTGGTTATCAGTACTGTGGACCTTTTACAAAGCTTTCTAAAAGATTGACTAGAGGGGATCCAGGAGTTAACAGAGTAGATAAAGCATGCAAGAAGCATGACATAGCATACAGTCAAACAAAAGACACTAGACAGAGACATGTTGCAGATGAAGAGCTTTTAAAGGATCTAGCCACCATTGAAAACCCAAACAGCGGATTTTATCCACTCGGAGAAAAACAAGCAAGGGTTGTGATCCGACCAATCATAAAAACCAAAAAAGTTTTTGGACTGGGTTCTATTGTGACATACTGCTTGATTTGTAAAAAGAAGACAGGCACACTAAAGGTTGAAAATTCGGTGACAAGCAACGGAAGGCCTGTTATGAAAGGTGAATGTGAAAAGTGTGGGTCAAGGAAAAGTTCTTTTTTAAAGTTGACGGGGTAACTCAGAACACCCCTAAACTGAGAGCTGTGTACTATGATCCTGAAACTGGATATTGCGGCATCACGGAGCTTGAGAGGAAGGTGCATGTTCCTAGAAAGGACATCGAAGAGTTCTTACACCAGCAAGATGTTTACACCAAACATAAACCACTTATCCGTAAATTCAAAAGGAGGAGAACTTACGTTTCACACATTGATGACCAATGGCAAGCAGACTTGTTATTTTTAAAGCCATTATCAAGTTCTAATGATGGCAAAAACTACTTACTAACAGTCATAGACATTTTTAGCAAATATGGTTGGGCTATACCAGTTCGCAGGAAAACGGGTGAGGAAGTTACTATGGCGTTTAAAAAGATCTTTAAGGAAAGAATTCCTGAAAAAATTCAGACAGACAAAGGGACCGAGTTTATTAACAAAGAGACGCAACAACTGTTTAAAGAGAATAATATTCACTGGTTTACTACTGAAAACGTCGAAATCAAATGCTCCGTTGTGGAGCGTTTTAACAGAACTTTAAACGGTAAAATTAGGAAATACTTAGCGGCTAACAATACAAATAGATACGTAGATGTCTTGGATCAATTTGTGAAGAATTACAACAACTCATACCACAGAAGTATCAGAATGACACCCTCTGAAGCCAGTCTAGAAGAAAACAGTGGCGATGTGTATCACAATTTGTTTAAAGAAAAGGTCATACATAAACCCAAATACCAGGTAGGAGATAAAGTAAGAATATCAATATATAAGTCTACCTTCAGAAGGGGTTATCAAGCAACTTTTACAGAAGAAATATTCGTCATTTCTGAAGTGTTAGAAACCGACCCAATCACTTATAGAGTAAAGGACTCAAACAATGAAGAGGTGAAAGGTACCTTTTATGATAATGAACTGGTGAAGTATGATAAGAAAGACGATGTGTATAAGATTGAGAAAATAATCAGAAAGAAAGGGGACAAGTATCTAGTGAAATGGTTAGGCTATCCTGAGACCAGTTGGATCCATAAAAACGATCTTCTTTAAATTTATTTTTAATAGCTGTCAAAGCTATTAAAAATTCACGTCCTCACCACACCTAGTTGAACTTTCCTAGTAAGCCCATTTTAAAGCATTGAAAATGACTCTACAGATTTCTTCATTTTGGGTAAGCGTTTTCTTCATTTTAGGCAACTTAAGTGGGGTCTGATAACCCCTTTTCCGGAGCAAATGAAATAGAATGTATTCTTTGCTGATTAGGTTTTTTCGCTCTGGGAACATCTCTTCATATTTATGGCTAAAAGAACAAAAGTCTTCCAATAGCTCTTCTTCAAAAGGAATGTGGTACTCAGTGAGCCATGCAGATAGAGTTTTCATTCGATGTTTTCGCCTCTCTTGGATCTGCTTGTTTCTATAAAGATCGAGCAGATCAATAGGAGGCTCATTGGGATTATACCTCAGCTCCTCACCACATGTTGTGCAAACATACCAGCCATCATCATTTTTTCTCACATCTTCATGCTCACATTCTCGAGCTCCTCCGTCTGATGCAACTTTCATGTCTAGACCTAGCATTCTTATTACTTCGAACACTTCCTTCATCATATTTATTATAGTAAGTCTTCCTTTTAACTGCTTTTAAATTTGATGGTACCCCTTCGACATTTTAAGCATTTAAAGAGAAGGGTTGCAGTATATAAAGCATGGATTTTCAATCGAAAACCGTTCGGCAGTTGCAAGACTACTGTCGGGAACATAATATTCGAGGATACTCGAAACTTAAAAAGGCGGAACTGATAGCCCTCATTCATCCAATTGATTCATTCTCAACGAATCATAACGGCCTATCCAGTTTCCACGATGACTTGTTCAGCAAGCAAAAGAAGAACAGAGTGCAGCTGTACAGGTGTTGCGGTAAGTTATTTAAGGAATCTAGCATAGATAAGCACTTGCAAACTAAAGCTCATCGAAACTATAGACCAAAGAAGGCCTCTCAGAAGGAGGACCACAGAGATGATTTTGACAACATACAGAGCCTGCATCACATGACCATCAACCAACTACGTGATTTTTGTCGAACGCGTGGTATCAGAGGCTATTCCATGTTAGGAAGGAAGGCAGACATCATAGCATACATAGAAAGCGTATTGTTCAACCGTCACTTCCAATTCGATCCCGACCTGTTTTCAGATTCGCGAGAGAGAAGGCTATATACACCCCTTGAAGTTGAGACAGCATTTGAGTCTCGGCTGAAGACGTACGACATCCCAAACGAACACAATCTGATGCTTCCCAAAGACTTTTTGAATGATGTTTCACCACTTGTTCGGGGTCTCATCACTAAATATCTGAAGAGGCTGCATGGCCTGAAGGTCAATTTTCAGTTCCTCTGCGACTATGCAAAAGCAAAAGATGGAAAGGTGGAAGAAATGGAGAAAAACTTCAAAACACAAAATGAAGTCATCTTAGAATCCACTGATTTGGTAGATTATTACAGATCAGTTATCCAAAAGTTACTGACAGAAATGGAGGAGTTTGTTGCAAGGGGCTCAGGGTGGACGCTTGCCAGAATCAAAAGCCTTGAGGTAAGGATCAATAAATACAACCCGCTGAGAGGAGCATCCTACATCGATCTGCCGAAAAAGATTAAGGCTAAAAAGGCAGTCATAAACGTGCAAAATGAGGATAATAAGTGTTTCATGTGGGCAATACTCTCTGCACTGCACCCAGCGGAAAAAGATGCCCAAAGAGTCACCAAATATAAACCGTATGAGAATGAGCTAACGTTTGAAGGCATTGAGTTTCCTGTGAAGATGGAAGATAGAGTATTTAACAGGTTCGAAAAGTTGAATAACATATCGGTGAACATATATTCATACGAAGGTAATGATATTTACCCATTGAGAATCACTAAAAATAAGGAAGACACACACGTCAATTTGCTGTACATAAAGAATATGGAAGGAAACAGTCATTACTGTTGGATAAAAGACATGTCAAAATTGATAAGTGCTCAATTATCTAATCGTGATGGTAGAGTATATCCCTGTGATCGATGTCTGTTAATTTATCGCTCTGAGGAAGATCTTCAAGCTCATGAAACGGATTGTAGGAAGAATACACCAGTAAAGATTGTAATGCCCAAGGAGGACGAATCTCTGCGGTTCAAAAACTACCAAAGGTCTTTACGATTACCCTTTGTGATGTACGGAGACTTCGAGTGCTTGACAAACAAGATAAACACCTGCCGCCCTACAAAAGACAGCTCATTCTTACATAAATATCAAAAGCATGAACCTATGAGCTTCACTGTCTACATCAAATATAAACACGCAGACTATAAGGCACCAATCACATACAGAGGACCCAATGCCGCCAAGCTGTTCTTTGATACAGTGAAGACTGAGGCGCTAGCGATAAAGAACATTTATGATAAGAAGCAACCCATCAAAATGACCGCCGAAGATGAAGAGCATTTCCAAAGGACCCATGTTTGCCATATCTGTGACGGAGATATCAGGAAGAAACCTTCACCCTATTCACCCAAGGATGAACCAGACTTCCGAAAAGTCAGAGATCATGACCATCTTCTCGATCCGGCGAAATGTGAATCGAACTACAGAGGACCTGCTCACAACCTTTGCAACCTAAAGTACCAAGAGCCTTCGTTCATTCCGGTGTTTATCCACAACCTATCTGGCTACGACGCCCATCTCTTCATAAAGGAGCTCGGTGGGGAGAAAGGAGACATTGATGTCATTCCGAACAACGAGGAGAGGTACATTTCCTTCAGTAAGGAGGTCGGGGCAAAAACTGTAGAAGTAGGCGATGGGAAGAAAGTAAAGGTACCTGGTATAAAGTTGAGGTTTGTCGACTCATTCAAGTTCATGGCCGCTAGCCTCGACAGTCTTGCGAAGAACGTAAAGGAGTTCAGGGAGACAGCCAAGTACTTCCCCAAGGACAAGCTAGACCTCGTCACCCGAAAAGGCGTCTATCCATACGATTATATGGACTCGTGGGACAAATGCGAAGAAACCAAGCTACCCCCACAAGAAGACTTTTACAACCAACTGAATGAGTCACACATAAAGAATGAGGACTACGAGCACGCTAAAACGGTATGGAATGCATTCAACATTAAGACATTGGGTGAATATTCCGATTTGTATGTGAAGACTGATGTACTCATCCTAGCCGACATCATGGAACACTTTAGAGATGTCTGTCTAAAGACCTATAAGTTGGATCCTGCATGGTACTTCACTGCACCTGGACTCTCGTGGGACGCCATGCTCAGAACCACGAAGGTCGAGCTAGAGCTGTTGACAGACTATGACATGATACTCATGCTAGAAAAGGGGACCAGAGGAGGCATCTCTCAGTGCTGTAACCGCTATGGGAGGGCGAACAACAAGTACATGAAGGACTATGACGAGAACAAGAAGTCTAACTACCTGATGTACCTTGACGCCAACAACCTTTACGGATGGGCCATGAGTCAATACCTACCGCATGGTGGTTTCAAGTGGAGCACTGTGTCAGATGTGACCCAAGCAGCGGATGACTCAGACACAGGATACATCGTAGATTGCGACCTACAGTACCCGACCCATCTACACAACCTCCATTCAGACCTACCTCTAGCACCTGAGAGCAGGATGCCCGATGGCTCAAAACAGCTAAAACTACTGACGACCCTCTATGACAAAGAGCATTATGTGGTTCATTACAGGGTTTTGAAGCAACTGTTGCAGTTGGGGATGAAGCTCAAAAAGGTGCACAAAGTGTTGGAGTTTCAGCAGTCTCCCTGGTTGAAGAGGTACATCGACCTGAACACAGAAATGAGGACCAAGGCAACCAATGACTTTGAGAAAGACTTCTTCAAACTTATGAACAACTCGGTCTTTGGCAAGACGATGGAAAATATCAGGAAGCGACTCGATATTAGGCTAGTATGCGATCCCCAGAAAGCGGAGAAGCTAGTTGCTAAGCCCAACTTCAAGGGAAGGACCATTTTTGACGAAAGATTAGCCGCCGTGCATATGAACAAGACGAAAGTGATTTTTAATAAGCCAATATACGTCGGCATGAGTATATTAGATCTATCGAAGCATCTGATGTATGACTTCCATTATAATCTTATGAAGCCTAAATACGGGGACGATATCAAGCTATTGTACATGGACACTGACAGTTACATCTATGACATACAGACCGAGGACTTTTATGAGGATATGAAAGGATTGATTGACTACTTTGACACATCAGATTATCAGGAAAATAATAGATATGGAATGCCTCGAGTAAATAAAAAGGTCTTGGGGAAGATGAAGGATGAGAATGCAGGGAAGATCTTGGAAGAGTTCGTTGGCTTAAGATCTAAGATGTATGCCTGTAAAACTGAAAAAGAGCTCATTAAAAAGTCAAAGGGTGTTAAGAAATGTGTAGTGAAAAATAGGATATCTTTCGGGGACTATAAAAGCTGTTTGTTCTCACAGGAAGTACACTACAGGACCATGAATCTCATCAGGAGCACAAAGCATGAGATTCATTCCATACAAGTTAATAAGATCGCCCTATCAGGTAAAGATGACAAGCGTCATATATTGGAAGATGGTATCCATACCTTGGCCTTGGGGCATTACACAATTCAAAAATAAACCATGGGACAGTTTTAAACTTTAATGGTCATTAACCATTAAAGTTAACGGAAGTTCATGTCGACTGGTTCAAGGAGTTATGGAGAGGGTGGCAATGTCTGGAATGATGGTTAGGAGCTGCGGTAGTCTGTCCTCCACCTCTTCATCTGGGCATCCCTGCAGCTCCTTCTTGAAGCAACTCGCAAGCGAGATCTCCTCTCGGTTGTGGTTGTAGACCCTTGTGACCTTGTAGGGTTTGTTGTTGCCCTCTTTTGAACTGCCGTACAGGAGCCAGCACTTGGAGCTCACATCATCGATGAGAGTAGAGGGTTTATCGGTGATGTTGGTAAACAGGCCGAGGTTATCGACCTCCTCCCTGACCTGGCTGAGCAGAGTGTGTTTGATCGCGTGCTTGGAGAGGAAGATGTGCGGGAAGTGCAGGTGAAACCCGTTCTTGAGCGTGGTTTTGCCCTGGGTGCGGTCAGAGACGGAGAGCGGCTTCTCCTATGTGATCAGAGAGCAAAATAATGATCCTCTCAACAAACAGATTACTGGTCAGTACGAATACACAGCGGCATCTTTTAGTTTCAAAATATTTTATTAAGCTTTTGGACCTTGACATGCTAGTCGGACTGACTTCGCAGCCTCAACAGAACGGTTGTTGTTTATATTATAATGGTTTAATACCATTATAATAAAATTTAATGTACAATTTTAAACATTTGCCCTGGTTGTGCTTTCTTGACATCTTTTGTTCCCAAATATACAAAGAATATAGGTTTGGGCTCATCATTTAGCTTCATATATTCTGCAGCTTTTTGCTCGCATCGCTTCGGTAAAAACAAACTGGAGCCATCTTCTAACTCCACTACTAGTTTTTCCCCATATTTGGTTGCTATCTGCTTAATTTCACTGATAGGGTATTTTTCATCGATTGTGAGTTCATTCATCTTTTTGTAGCTTCCTTCCAATGCACTAAGTGTGTTAAGTTTGTCCATGGTTTTTTGTTCTCTTTTACCTCTAAATGCATCTCTTTAAATGCTTAAAAATATTGTCTCATCCGAGGAAAAGGGGGTGCTCGTCGCAGGGGGTACCCTTCGGGGTCAACGACTTTTCGCTGTTTTCTAAAAGTGGGTTCTGAAAGAGTCGCTGCGCCTCCTATGGGGTTTGTGTGGATGAAATGTAGCCATTCCTTTCTAAAAGTGGGTCTGATTTTATAGGTGTTTGGGAGCCATTGTTTTTTAAAAGTGGGTTGAGATTTAATGGAGGGGCTGAGAACCATTACTTTCTAAAAGTGGGTCTGATTTTAATGGTCAGTTTTTACACCATTGTTTTTTAAAAGTGGGTTGAGATTTAATGGAGGGGCTGAGAACCATTACTTTCTAAAAGTGGGTCTGATTTTAATGGTCAGTTTTTACACCATTGTTTTTTAAAAGTGGGTTGAGATTTAATGGAGGGGCTGAGAACCATTACTTTCTAAAAGTGGGTCCGATTTTAATGGTCAGTTTTTACACCATTGTTTTTTAAAAGTGGGTTGAGATTTAATGGAGGGGTTGAGAACCATTACTTTCTAAAAGTGGGTCCGATTTTTATGAGTGTTTGAGAGCCATTAACAGTCACTGCGCCAGCTCTGTCATTTGCACACTACTGGTGGGTGACCACCTGGGAACACCGCGTACTGTTGGAACATTTCGGGCGCGGTAGCCCGGTGGTTTGCGCGCTGGATTTGCACGCTGCCACAACTGCCGCCGTGTTCATGCCGAGTACAATCACATTAAACATGTGGGTCCGTAAGTCCTTCCGAGAGGTTGGTGGTAGAGGAAGGAGGGTACGGTCCCTGTGGATGCCTCCCCCAGTGGGTTCCGGTCTAAATTGGGTGGCACTTCCCGACCGTCCAAACAGTTACCTTACACCTTTCTGGTAGGTCAGGACGGTCTGGGTCTCAACAACAACATGATATCATGCATTAGTGTCTTTAATCTGCTCAATTTATTTTGGACTTTGGCTTCAATACGTCTCATTGTTAAGAATGTCTGTCTGCGATTTTATCACTGGTTAGTGCAATCTTGGTATCATCCTGTAGGCTAAATGGTGAAATCTCAGTCTAACAAATACCGATATTAGTTGAGCAATATCAGGAATCTCTTGACTCAAGAACTACACTGGCGGAAAATAAAATCTCACCACCATGAAGAAATTAGTTTTGAGGAATGAAATTTAGGCAAATCAATTGTGTAGGTAACATATTTATTTGATTTAAGTTTCAAGGTCACAGGTTAAAGTATGCGCGAGAAGAGCCATTTCAAATGTGAAATGGTGGTACATTAATAACCGCTGTAATCGCCACGATTTCGAATGCAAGCATGCAAACGTGCATGCATTGTATCGTACAGGTGCCGTATGTCATTTTTTGGGATCGAGTTCCATGCCTGTTGCACTTGGTCAGTCAAATCAGCAACGGTTAATGCTGGTTGTGGATGACGCTGGATTTGTCTTCCAATAATGTCCCATACGTGCTCGATGGGAGAAAGATCTGGTGATATCGCAGGCCTAGGCAACATGTCGACACTCCGTAGAGTACGTTGGGTGACAGCAGCGAAATGAGGACGAGCGTTATCCTGTTAGAAAGCACCCAATCGAATACTTTTCATGAATGGCAGCACAACCGGTTCAGTCAATAGTCTGATGTATAAATTTGCTGCCAAAGTGCTTGGGATAACGACGAGCGTGCTCCTGCTGTCATAGGAAATGGCTTCCCAGACCATAACTCCTGATGTAGATCCAGTGTGTCTACGCCGCACACAGATTGGTTCCAACCGCTCATCTGGCCTCCTCCTTACCAACATACGACCATCACTAGCACCAAGACAGAAATGGTTCTCATCTGAGAATGCAACAGATCTCCACTCTGCCCTCCAATGAGCTCTAGCTTGACACCACTGACGCTACATATGGCAGTGATTCGGAGTTAGTGGTATGAACGCTACAGGCAGTCTGGATCGGAACTGTCCCTCAAGTAATCGATTTCTTACAGTTCGCTGTGTCACTCTGGGGTCAACAAAAGCTCTAAATGCTGCTGCAGATGCCGTACAAATCGCAGCAGCCATGCGGTTAATACGGTGGTCTTCTCTCTCAGTAGTAGTTTGTGTGCGGCCGGACCCCGGTCTTCTTGAGACAGTGCCTTCCTGTGACCACTGCTACCAACAATCATGCACAGTGGATACATCCCTGCCAAGTCTTTCTGCAATATCGCGGAAAGAAAATCCACCTTCTCGTAGCCCTATTATGCGGCCTCGTTCAAACTCACTAAGATGCTGATACTGCCTTCTTCGTCTTCTTAAAGGCATTCGTGACTCAAAACCTAGCTCACAACGTCCAATCCGGACAATAAATAATGCTCACGAAGTTTACATCGCGTATTTAAAGCAAACGTGATTTGCATGCTTGTTGTGGCACTACTAGCGCCACTCTTATTCGTCTAGCGCGAAATTTGAATAGGCGTCATCTTTCATATGTGCAAAAACGCGCCTTCCAAATTTCGTTTTTCTAGAATAACTCCTTCTTGGTGTTGGGATTTTATTTTCCGCCAGTGTATGATAAATGTGAAAATGCTTGTAAATGGACGATAATAATACAAATATAGCTATATGGATTTATGGTTGTCCTCGTGATCTTGAAATAGCTGATATCTTCCACAAAAGAAACGGAACTTACTATGTATCACAATTTTGTGATCTTCTACGACGATAGATAGAATAAGTTCTACCACGAAGCTGGTGTCACATTTTTTCAAAATTAATCTCAGACTGCATGTGGCCGCAATGTCATACTTCACATTCAGAACCCATTTACAGGGGAATTTCTAAATTTAGAATAGTTATACCATAGATAATAATAGCATCCATGGATAGCTGTAGTGCTCAATAGCACTCATTGGTAAGAAATAGTCAATAACTGCAGTTGCAGCAAGAAAGCTAGTTATGAGCCACAATTTTACTATGTGTCACAATTTTCCGATAATTTATGACATATCAGAAAGTTGATTTCAATTTTTTTTCCAGAATTGAGTTCAGGATTTGCGAGATTACAATGATCACGTTCATATTCGTAGATCCAGCCGATAGAGGGCGTTCAAGAAGTTTATATTCCGCCCTTATCCCAGATAGAAGCATTTATAGGCCAATTAAGCACTTGTCAGCATAATATAGACAATACCTCCAATGACAGGAAAATTTGTCATATATAATAATTTCACAAAATTTTACTTTTTAACGCTGTAAAAGTATTCTATTCATTACCTTTAAGTCCAAATCAAATTTAAACTTATCAACAATCAATTCAAAATATATAATAAATTCAAACAACCTTAGGGATATGATAATTTTATTCTGTAGAAAAATATTAAACCAAATGTGCTCCAGTGATTAAATTCGCTTTTATAACGTTTTTCAAACTCATTTCATTACATAATCTGTAGGTCTACGTAATATTTGTCGTTTAAATTTTCATGGAATTACATTTAAATGATTATTTTCCACATAGCGTTCGAGAAATTCGTTTGGTCTTCTAATTTAAAATCCCTACCGAACTTAATAATAGTATTGAGTAATAGTATAAACGTGAATTTCACTTGTAAATACAATATTAAATTGTAAATAACTTATTTTGGGTTTAAGTACAAGCAGAATAACTGAATACAACTTTATTAGGAAAATAGTGTTTATAGATATTTACAATAATTTATTATGCAATGCATTTTGTTATATATTGATTATTATATAGTTTCCTGTATCATAAGGATTTCTAGGAAAGTTCTTGAGCACCCCAATAACTTTGTAGGAATAGGTATATGAGTGTACACATTAGGCGTATCTAATAAAGTGACGAATAAAAGTGATTTCAGCGCCCCTAGTGGATAATTTCAGAAGTTAGCATAACGAACTTAACAGCAAAGCGAAATATATATAAATAGTTAATTAAAAAGTTGTAGGCCATTGTCTAATGAGTAAGAAGTAGCAGTAAAACTGATGCGGAAAGTATTCATTTGGTAGAATGGGTTATTGGAGGATGGTTGTCTTATTCAGGTATAATTCAACAAAAAACACTCACATGAATTGAAATCTAATATAGCCCATTTTTAACCTTTTGCTTATAGGTGGGACAGCGTCAATCCCAAACGAAGAACCTCCCAAAACGACAGGTATTTGACATACCCTATTCCAAACAGTTCGATCCCTCTTTGCAGACATTGGCGTCCACGGACGCCGAGGTGAATTGATAAGAAAACATACTGCGGGGTGAGATAGAGATTTGAAATTTGGTGTACGAGTAGATAGTTTGGAAGGAAGAAAATGTACAATTTCAGTTTTCCAATATTTTATACTTTAGGGGGTGTTTCACACAAAAATTTTCGATTTTCGGAATGAAGTAGAAATATCCCTTTTAGAACGTGATAGAGGCTTGATATTTGGTATATGGGCGAATCATTTGATGGAAAACCCAAGAAGAATGGAGTTTTTCAAAAATATATATTAAAGGATGGTGGGTACTCCACAGAAAAACATTCGAACGGTGAAATGATAGAAAAAGTATACTTCGCGATGAGTTAGAGACTTCAAATTTGGTATAGGGGTATATAGTTTGAAAGGAAGAATGTGTGCAATTTCAGTTTACAAACACTTGCTATTGTAGGGGATGCCTCAAAATAAAATGTTCGATTTCACGAGCAACTGAAAAACGTCTCCTTTAGAGTGTGATAGAAGCTTGAAATTTAGTATATGGACTAATCATTTGATAAAAATCCCCCAAGATTATTACGGTTTTTCAAAAATGATCATTTAAGGGGGTGCAACACAGAAAAACTTCAAAACGTTCGAAATATGAAGTGATAGAAAAACATGCTCCATAATAGGATAGAGACATCAAATTTGGTGTACTGGTAGATTCTTTGAAAGGAAGAAAGTGTGCAAATTTCAGATTTCCAATATTTGCTAATTTAGAGGGTGTCGCACGCTAATATGTTCGATTTTCGGAATGAATGAGACACTCTTGCTTTTAAATGTGATAAAGGCTTGATATTTGGTATATGGGCCAATCATCTGATAAAAAACACAACACGAACAGAGTTATTTAAAAATGTTCATTTATGGGGGGTGCTCCAAAGAAAAACGTTCGAAAGGGGAGATGATAAAATAGTATGCTTCGGGATGAGATAGATACTTTAATTCGGTGTACTGGTAAATAATTCGAAAGACGACGTACGCAATTTAAATTTTCCAATATTTTCTTCTTTAGGGGCTTCTGCACACTAAAATATTCGATTTGCCGAATAAGTGTGAAACAAGAATTATTCAAAAATTTACTTTATTCAGGGGTTGCTTATTGCGAGACCGTTGATTTTCAACGGGTATTCGGCTAGTATATACTAATTGCCAAATGTCCGTCTGTCTGTCTGTCTGTCTGTCTATCTGTCTGTCACGCTTTGTATAGGCCCTTCCCGAATAAATAGAGACTTGCAATTTGGTACACGGCACGGTCGTTCGATAAAATCCCCTAGAAAAATCAAATTTTCCGAAAACGTTCTATAGAGGGGGTGCCCCACACCAAAACGTTCGAAAAGTGAAAAGACGGGAAAGCATACTTTGCCAAGAGATAGAGACTTCAAATTTGGTGTATGGGTAAATCATTCGAAAGGAAGAAAGTGTGCAATTTCAGATTTCCAATATTTTCTACTTAAGGGGGTGCCGCACACCAAAACTTTCGAAAAGTGAAATGATAGGAAAGCATACTTTGCGATGAGATAGAGACTTCAAATTCGGTGTATGGGTAAATCGTTCGAAAAGAAGAAAGTGTGCAATTTCAGATTTCCAACATTTTCTAATTAAGGGGTGTCTCACACCAAAACGTTCGATTTACCGAATAGATGAGAAAATGCGCCTTTAAAATTTGATAGAGGCTTAAAATTTGGTTATGGGCTAATAATTTGACGAAAACCCCAAGACGAATACAGTTTTTCAAAAATGTTCGTTTATGGGGGTGCTCTAGTGTAAAACGTTCGAAAAGTCAATTGATAAAAAAACCATGCTTTGGAATGAGATAGAGATATCAAAATAGGTGTAAGGGTAGATAGTTTGAAAGGAAGAAAGTGTACAATTTCAGTTTGCCATTATTTTCTACTTTAGGGGGTGCCGCACACCAAAATGTTCAATTTTCGGAATAAAGGAAAAACGCTTCTTTAAAAACGTGATAGAGGCTTTATATTTGGGCGAATCATCTCATAGAAATCACAAAAAGAATAGAGTTTTCAAAAAAGGTATAGTTAAGAGGATGGGTACTCCACACAAAAGCATTCGAAAGATGAAATGCTAGAAGAGCATGCTTCACGATGAGATTGAGACTTCAAATTTGGTGTACGGGTAAAAAGTTGGAAAGGAAGAAAGTGTGCAATTTCAGTCTTCCAACTATTGCTATTGTAGGGGGATGCCGATTACTAAAATGTTCGATTTGCCTAACAAATGAAAAACGCCTCCTTTACGATGTGATAGAAGCTTGAAATTTAGTATATGGGCTAACCATTTGAAAAAAAACCAAACATGAATACAGTTTGACAAAAATGTTCATTAACGGGGTGCTTCACAGAAAAACGTTCCAAAGAAGTAGAAAAACGTTCGGAATGAAGTAGAAATACCCCATTTAGAACGTGATAGAGGCTTGATATTTGGTATATGGGCGAATCATGTGATAGAAAACCCAAGAAGAATGGAGTTTTTCAAAAATATATATTTAAGGGGGTTGGGTACTCCACAAAAAAACATACGAAGGGTGAAATGATAGAAAAAGTATACTTCCCGATGAGTTAGAGACTTAAAATTTGGTATACCGGTAGATAGTTTGAAACGAAGAAAGTGTGCAATTTCAGTTTTCAACATTTGCTATTGTACGGGATGCCGCACAGTAAAATGTTCGATTTCACGAACAACTGAAAAACGCCTTGTATATACTAATTGCCAAGTGTCCGTCTGTCTGTCTGTCCGTCTGTCTGTCTGTCACGCTTCTTTTACGCACTTCCCGAATTGATAGATACTTGCAATTTGGTTCACGGCTCGGTCGTTCGATAAACCCCCCCTGGAAAAATCGAATTTTTCGAAAACGTTTATAGAGGGGTTGCCCCACACCAAAACATTCGAAAAGTGAAACGATGGGAAAGCATGCTTTGCGATGAGATAGAGACTTCAAATTTGGTGTATAGGTAAATCATTCGAAAGGAAGAAAATGTACAATTTCAGATTTCGAATATTTTCTACTTAAAGGGGTGCCGCATACTAAAACGTTCGTAAAGTGAAATGATAGAAAAGCATGCTTTGCGATGAGATAGTGACTTCAAATTTGGTGTGAAAATAAACCGTTCGAAAAGAAGTATGTGTGCAATTTCAGATTTCCAATATTTTCTACTTAAAGGAGTGCCACACAATAAAACTTTCGAAAAGTGAAATGATAGGAAATTATACTTTGCGACACGATACACCCTTCAAATTTGGTGTATGAGTAAACCGTTCGAAAGGAAGAAATTGTGCAATTTCAGATTTCGAATATTTTTACTTAAGGGGGTGCCCTACACCGAAATGTTCGATTTACCGAATAAATGAGAAACGGCTACTTTAAAATTTGATCGAGGCTTGAAATTTGGTGTATGGGCTAATCATTTGAAAAAAACACCCGAAACGAATATAGTTTTGCTTTAGGGGTTTAAAATGTTCCTTTAGGGGTGCTCCAGAGAAAAACGTTCGAAAGATGAATTGATAAAAAAACCACGGAGATACGGATGAGATACAGATTTCAAATTTGGTGTATGGGTAGATAGTTTGGAAGGAAGAAAGTGTACTATTTCTGTTTTTCAATATTTTCTACTTTAGGGGGTGCTGCACACCGAAATGTTCGATTTTCGGAATAAATAAGAAATCCCCCCTTTTCATATGTGATAGAGACTTCATATTTGGTATATGGGCGAATAATGTGATAGTAAACCCAATCAAAATGGAGTTTTTCAAAAATGCATATTTAAGTGGGTGGGTACTGCGCATAAAAACATTCGAAAAGTGAAATGATAGAAAAATCATGCTTCGCGATAAGATAAAGACTTCAAATTTGGTGTAGTGGTAAATAGTTGGAGAGGTAGAAAGTGTGGAATTTCAGTTTTCCAACATTTGCTATTGTAGGAAGGTGCAACTCACTAAAATATTCGATTTGCCGAAAAAATTGAAAACGCCTCCTTTACAATGTGATAGAGGCTTGAAGTTTAGTATATGGGCTCATCATTTGAAGTAAAACCAAAGCTGAATACGGTTTTTAAAAAATGTTCATTTAAGGGGGTGCTACACAGAAAAACGTTCAAAAGGTGAAGTGATAGAAAAACATGTTTTGCGATAGGATAGAGACCTCAAATTTTGTGTATGGGGAGATAATTTGAAAAAAAAACACGTATGCAATTTCAGATTTCCAATATTTGCTACTTTAGGGGGTGCGGCACACCAATATATTCGATTTTCCGAATAAATGAGACACGCTTCCTTTTAAATGTGATAGAGGCTTGATATTTGGTATATGGGCCAATCATCTGATAAGAAATCCAAGGTAAACAGAGTTTTTCAAAAATATTCATTTTTTGTGTGCTCCATAAAAACATTCGAAAGATGAGACGATACATTAGTATGCTTAGGGATGAGATAGATACTTTAATAAGGTGTACTGGTAGATAGTTCGCAAAAGAAAAGGTGTGCAATTTGAGTTTTCCAATATTTCCTTCTTTAGGGGGTTCTGCACACTAAAATATTCGATTTGCCGAATAAATGTGAAACGCGAATTATTAAAAAATTACAATATTCAGGGGTTGCTTATTGCAAGAACGTTGATTTTCAACGGGTATTCGGCTAGTAAATACTAATTGCCAAGTGTCCGTCTGTCTGTCTGTTACGCTTTTTTAGGCACTTCCCATATAGATAGAGTCTTGCAATTTGGTACACGGCTCGGTCGTTCGATAAAACCCCCTGGAAAAATCGAATTTTTCGAAAACATTCTATAGAGGGGGTGCCCCACACCAAAACGTTCGAAAAGTTAAATGATGGGAAAGCATGCTTTGCGATGAGTAGAGACTTCAAATTTGGTAAACCGTCTGAAAGGAAAACAGTGTACAATTTCAGGTTTTGAATATGTTCTTTTTAAGGGGGTGCCGCTCACCAAAATGTTCGATGTACCGAATAAATGAGAAACGGCTACTTTAAAACTTTAAAATTTGATACAGGCTTGAAATTTGGTATATGGGCTAATCATTTGAAGAAAACACCCAAAACGAATATAGTTTTCTAAAATGTTCGTTTAGGAGGTGCTCCACACCAAAATATTCGAAAAATGAAATGATGTAAAAGTATGTTTTGCGATAATATAGAGATTTCAAATTTGGTGTATGGGTAAACCGTTTGGAAGGAAGAAAGTATACAATTTCAGATTTCGAATATTTTCTACTTAAGGGGGTGCCGCACTCCGATTTGTTCGATTTACGAATAAGTGAGAAACGACTACATTAAAATTTGATAGAGGCTTGATATTTGCTATATGGGTGAATAATGTGATAGTAAACCCCATGAAAATGAATTTTTTCAAAAATGTGTATTTAAGGGGGTGGGTACTGTACACAAAAACATTCGAAAGGTGAATTGATAAAAAAAAGCATGCTTTGCAATGAGATAGAGACTCCAAATATGGTGTAGGGATAAATAGTTGGAAAGGTAGAAAGTGTGCAATTTCAGTTTTTCAACATTTGCTATTGTAGGGGGTGCAGCTCACTAAAATATTCGATTTTTCAAACAAACTGAAAACGCCTCCTTTACAATGTGATAGAGGCTTGAAATTTAGTATATGGGCTCATCATTTGAAAAACAAACCCAAGATGAATACGGTTTTTCAAAAATGTTCATTTATGAGGGTGCAACACTGAGAAACGTTCAAAAGATGAAGTGATAAAACATTCTTCGCGATAAGATAGAGACTTTAAATTTGGTGTACGGGTAGATAGTTTGAAAGGAAGAAAGTGTGCATTTTCAGATTTCCAATATTTGCTGCGTTAGGGTGTGCCGCACACCAATATCTTCGATTTTCCGAATAATGAGACACTCTTCCTTTTAAATGTGATACAGGCTTGATATTTGGTATATAAGCCAATCTATCTATATATACAAATTGCCATGTGTCCGTCTGTCTGTCCGTCTCTCTGTCCGTCTGTCTGTCCGTCCGTCCGTCTGTCTGTCCGTCCGTCTGTCTGTCTGCCTATCACGCTTTTTTTAGGCACTTTGCGAATAGATAGAGACTTGCAATTTGGTACACGGCTCAGTCGTTCGATAAAACCCCCTGGAAAAATCGAATTTTTCGAAAACGTTCTATAGAGAGGGAATCCCACACCAAAACGTTCGAAAAGTGAACTGATGGGAAAGCATGCTTTGCGATGAGATAGAGATTTTAAATTTGGTATATTGATAAATCACTCTAAAGAAAGAAAGTGTGCAATTTCAGATTTCCAATATTTTCTACTTAAGGGGGTGCCGCACACCAAACTTCGAAAAGTGAAATGATGAAAAAGCATGCTTTGCGATGAGATAAAGACTTCAAATTTGGTAAATTGGTAAATCACTCTAAAGAAAGAAAATGTGCAATTTCAGATTTCCACTATTTTCAACTTAAGGGAGTGCCGCACACCAAAACTTTCGAAAAGTGAAATAAATGATGGGAAATCATACTTTGCGATGCGATAGAGACTTCAAATTTGGTATATGGGTAAATCACTCGAAAGGAAGAAAGTGTGCAATTTCAGATTTCCGATGTTTTTAACTTAAGGGGATGCTGCACACCAAAACGTTCGAAAAGTGAAATGATAGGAAAGCATGCTTTGCGATGAGAGAGACTTCAAATTTGGCGTATGAGTAAATCGTTTGAAAAGTAGAAAGTGTGCAATTTCAGATTTCCAATATTTTCTACTTAATGGGGTGCCGCACACTAAAACGTTCGAAAAGTGAAATGATAGGAAAGTATTCTTTGCAGTGAGGTAAAGACTTTAAATTTGGTGTATGGGTAAATCGTTCGAAAAGAAGAAAGTGTGCAATTTCAGATTTCCTATATTCTCTACTTAAGGGGGTGCCGCACACCAAAACGTTCGATTTACAGAATAAATGAGAAAACGCTCCTTTAAAATTTAATAGAGGCTTAAAATTTGGTATATGGGCTAATCATTTGACGGAAACACGCAAGACGAATATAGTTTTTCGAAAATGTTCGTCGAAAAGTGAATTGATAAAAACCATGCTTCGAATGAGATAGAGATATCAAATTTGGTGTAAGGGTAGATTGTCTGAAAGGAAGAAATTGTGAAATTTCAGATTTCCAGTATCTGCTACTTTAAGGGGTGCGCGCACTAATATGTTCGATTTTTCGAATAAATAAGAATCACGAATTATTTAAAAATTTTCCTTATTCGGTGGTTGCTTAATGTGGGACCGTTGATTTCCAACGGGTATTCGGCTAGTATATACTAATTGCCAAATGCCCGTCTGTCTGTCACGCTTTTTTCAGGCACTTCCCGTATAGATAGAGGCTTGCAATTTGGTACACGGCTCGGTTGTTCGATAAAACCCCCTGAAAAAATCGAATTTTTCGAAAACGTTCTATAGAGGGGGTGCCCCACACCAAAACGTTCGAAAAGTTAAATGATAGGAAAGTATTCTTTGCAGTGAGGTAAAGACTTTAAATTTGGTGTACGGGTAAATCATTCGAAAGGAAGAAAGTGAGCAATTTCATATTTCCAATATTTTCTACTTAAGGGGGTGCCGCACCCAAAAACATTCGAAAGGTGAAATTATAGGAAAGCATGCTTTGCGATGAGGTAGAGATTTTAAATTGGGTGTACGGGTAAATCATTCGAAAGGAAGAAAGTGAGCAATTTCATATTTCCAATATTTTATACAGGGGGTGCCGCACACCAAAATGTTCGATTTACAGAATAAATGAGAAAACGCTCCTTTAAAATTTGATAGAGGCTTGAAATTTGGTATATGGGCTAATCATTTGACGGAAATACCCACGACGAATATAATTTTTCAAAAATGTTCGATTAAGGGGGTGCTCCAGAGTAAAACGTTCGAAAAGGAAATTGATAAAAAAACATACTTTGGAATGAGATAGAGATACCAAATTTGGTGTAAGTGTAGATAGTTTGAAAGGAAGAAAGTGTACAATTTCAGTTTACGAATATTTTCTACTTTAGGGGGTGCCGCACACCAAAATGTTCGATTTTCGAAATAAAGGAGAAACGCCCCTTTTACAACGTGATAGAGGCTTGATATTAGGTATATGGGCCAAGCATCTGATAAAAAACACAAGACAAACAGAGTTTTACAAAAATGTTCATTTATCGATGTGCTTCACAGAAAAAGTTGCAAATGAGAAATAATAATATAGGGGTGCCTCGGGATGAGATAGACTTTTATGTGGTGTACGGGTAGATAATTCGAAAGGACGACGTGCGCAATTTAAATTTTCCAATATTTTCTTCTTCAGGGGCTTCTGCACACTAAAATATTCGATTTTCCGAATAAATGTGAAACGCGAATTATTCAAATATTTACATTATTCAGGGGTTGCTTATTTCGAGACCGTTGATTTTCAACAGGTATTCGGCTAGTATATACTAATTGCCAAGTGTCCGTCTGTCCGTCTGTCTGTCTGTCACGCTTTGTATAGGCCCTTCCCAAATATATAGAGACTTGCAATTTGGTACACGGCTCGGTCGTTCGATAAAACCCCCTGGAAAAATCGAATTTTCCGAAAACGTTCTATAGAGGGGGTGCCCCACACCAAAACGTTCGAAAAGTGAAAAGATGGGAAAGCATACTTTGCGATGAGATAGAGACTTCAAATTTCGTGTATAGATAAATCAGTCGAAAGGAAGAAAGTATGTAATTTCAGATTTCCAATATTTTCTACTTAAGGGGGTGCAGCACACCAAAACTTTCGAAAAGTGAAATGATAGGAAAGCATGTGTTGCGATGAGATAGAGACTTCAAATTTGGTGTATGGGTAAATCGTTTGAAAGGAAGAAAGTGTACAATATCAGATAACCAATATTTTCTATACTTAAGGGGGTGCCGCACACCAAAATGTTCGATGTCCCGAATGCATGTGACGTCTCCTTTAAAATTTGATAGAGGCTTGAAATTAGGTATATGGGCTAATAATTTGACGAAAACCCCAAGACGAATACAGTTTTTCAAAAATGTTCGTTTATGGGGGTGCTCTAGAGTAAAACGTTCGAAAAGTCAATTGATAAAAAAACCATGCTTTGGAATGAGATAGAGATATCAAAATAGGTGTAAGGGTAGATAGTTTGAAAGGAAGAAAGTGTACAATTTCAGTTTGCCATTATTTTCTTCTTTAGGGGGTGCCGCACACCAAAATGTTCAATTTTCGGAATAAAGGAAAAACGCTTCTTTAAAAACGTGATAGAGGCTTTATATTTGGCCGAATCATCTCATAGAAATCACAAAAAGAATAGAGTTTTTTTTTAAATGTGTAGTTAAGAGGGTGGGTACTCCTCACAAAAATATTCGAAAGATGAAATGCTAGAAAAGCATTCCTCGCAATGAGATAGATACTTCAAATTTGGTGTACGGGTAAAAAGTTAGAAAGGAAGAAAATGTGCAATTTCAGTTTTACAACATTTGTTACTGTAGGGGCTGCCGCTCACTAAAATATTCGGTTTGCCAAACAAATGAAAAACACCTCCTTTACAATGCTATAGAGGCTTGAAATTTAGTATATAGGCTAACCATTGGACAAAAAAACCAAAGATGAATAAAGTTTGGCAAAAATGTTCTTTAAGGGGGTGATATACAGAAAAACGATCGAAAGGTGAAGTGATAGAAAACATGCTTCTCTTCGCTATAGGATAGGGACTTCAAATTCGGCGTACGGGTAGATAGTTTGAAAGGAAGAAAGTGTGGCATTTCTGATTTTCAATATCTGTTACTTTAAGGGGTGCGCACACTAATATGTTCGATTTTCCTAATAAATGAGGCACGCTTCTTTTTAAATGTGATATTGGCTTGATATTTGGTATATGGGCCAATCATCTGATAAAAAACACAAGACAAACAGATTTTTTCAAAAATGTTCATTTATGGATGTGCTTCACAGAAAAAGTTCCAAAGGAGAAATAATAATATAGGGGTGCCTCGGGATGAGATAGACTTTAACGTGTTGCACGGGTAGATAATTCGAAAGGAAGAAATGCGCAAATTTAGTTTCCAATTTTTTCTTCTTTAGGGGATGCTGCACACCAAAATATTCGATTTGTCGAATAAATGTGAAACGCGAATAATTAAAAAATTTACATTATTCAGGGTTTTCTTATTGCGAGACCGTTGATTTTCAACGGGTATTCGGCTAGTTCTTACTAATCAGACAACGCTCTGCAATTTATACCCATCTTACGTTTAGCGGAAGCTATTAGGCAATGGATTTTAGTCAGAACTATCCCCTTAGAAGACCAACTAAAATAGTTCCAATCCTCTACAAAGTAATTGCAAACATTTGGGATGGTCTACAAGACAAGTATCCAGTTGTCTGTGATTATACTTCTGAGTTGAAATGGTTTATAGACATTAGACTGACAATAGGACTATTTTTAGTTTTCAGTAGGAATCCGCATCCTTCTCAACTATGGAAAACATTGTGATACCGCTCTGAGTACTGATGATTCCAACAAATTTGGGTTGAATACATTTTTTTGAATTAAACGAATAATAATATTTTGCGCCATATTTAAACCACAATTGTTTAGTTTAAACCAAACAATTATGTAAACCAATAAAATAAATCTGACGTGGACAGCACATGATTTTCCCTACAGACTCAAATTCATTTTTCTTTATCTCTTTATAATTCATTCTAAACGAAAGACTAGCTGGCCAAATTTAATAAAATGTGTTTGGTACGTCACATGTCGGTTACCATGGTGTTACGATTGGGTCGGTGTCAATGTGTCGGTATAATACGGAAAGAACTTTTCTACTAAATGACCCTAAAATTGGACAAAATCTAAAATAAATGTATCAATATGCTGAAATGTATCAGTCAAATGCGTGTTTTATACTTAATTTTTGACAACGAAAGTAATAAAACCAAACCCTTAACTCTAAAACTAACCTTTATTATATATATATATATGTTTATGCATAATTTTCGATTAAAATCTTTCAATTTATATATACAGGGTGTGAATTAAAGTTCTTATAGGACCAGCAACTTTGAAATGATTGATTATAGACTCATACTTCCAATTAGAAAAAAACATATGATGTATAGATGTTCGATATGTCTTGGATTCGAAAAGGTGCCGTATAGTTATGATAATACAACATCGCAATTTTTATACGGTCCCCGGGTCCTACCACTGATATTTACAAAATTGAAGTCCGGTAGCTAACGAGTACACCAAAACAAAGTCCATGCTTCTAAGTGACATATTCGCTGAGATATGTAAAGATCAATGTCATAACTTCCACCACATTACCTACCCAAGTTTTGGCGCCAAAAGAGCTCATTTAGGGAGCCATCTATAAGATACACAAAGTTAAATAAATATCTGCCTTTTTGTTGCTACTTTCCTTATCCCAATTTAAACCATAAACACATAATGGCCCAATAGAAGGACTATTCCTCTTACAAGGGAAGGCTTTGCAATAGTTCTCTCGGATTGCAATCTTTCATGTCCTATCTTGTAAAGGACCATGAATAATGATAAAACTCCACGGCTTTCATCTGCTAAGGGATAGGGGGCGCCACAATAACAATCTGAAGTTGTCATGCAAACGTGCTCTACTGACGTGTATTATTAACATTTTAGTGTGAAAATATTATCCCTTTCAATTATTGTTATTATTTTGAAATAAAATGGATTATAATGGTAAGTAGTAAACGATAAATTTATTACTAATATAATTTATATCTTATTAATTAGCTAAACAACTGCCATGACATGGTCGTAAAGGTTGATCAAAGACAACAAAGACAAAGGCTGAAATTTTTGGAAACCAAAACTGAACTAATCAACAAAATTACTGACTGTATTACAATGAAAGTCAAAGCAAATAAAATTTGTAAAATATTGAATGATTTAAATTCTTTGTAAGTTTGAAATTATGAACGGGAATGATTGAATGTATGATCAATACAAATGAAAACGTTCCAATGTGCACATTTAACAAATGCATAATCATTGCAATTTACAATGAAACAAGTTGCTGAACCAATATTAAATACAGTTGCCATTACCTTGTTAAATTTTGTAATGTGTTTTTCAACAGAATATCCAGCTTTTTTCCAAGAATATAAAACCATATCTTGAAATATATCAGCGCCAAGTTAATTGTACACAAATGAATGCATTTTTAAAATAAATAATCTCTCATTTAACTTTCTGTTGGCCTCTTCATCGATGTTGGTTCAAAATTCTTCCATGTCTTCCATATGAACACCTTCAATGCATGCAGCTCGAATTTTTATGTAGTCATCGATGCGTTTTACAAATGCCTTATAAGGATTGAAGAAGTAACAGTCTAACGGCTGTGCATATTTTGTTGTTTTTTCAGGTATAATTTAATAGTAATAATAATTGAAAAGGATAATATTTCCACACTGAAATGTAAATAATACACGTCAGTAGAGCACGTTTGCATGACAACTTCAGGTTGTTATTGTGGCGCCCCTATCAGTTAGGAGATGAAAGCCGTGGCTTTTTATCATTATTCATGGTCCTTTACAAGATAGGACATGAAAGATTGCAATCTGAGAGAACTATTGCAAAGCCTTACCTTGTTAGTAGCACTCATAAATGGACCTACATGCATCTGTCAACCTCTTTTTAGATTCAATGTAATCAACGTTTCTCAATTTTCAGCTAATCCCTTACAACATGCTCCAAGTTTCAATGAGCGATATCTCAGAGAATATGTTACTTAGAAACATGGAATTTATTTTGGTGTACCCGTTAGCAACAGGACTTCAATTTTGTAGATATCAATAGTAGGACCCGGAGATCATATAAAAATTGCGATGTCGTATTTTCATAACTATACGGCCCTTTGTCGAATCAAAGACATATTGAACATCATCTGCATACCTTTATATATATACATCATATTATATGTATACATCATTATTTATATATATATACATCATTTGCATACCTTTTCTAATTGGAAGTATGTGTCTGTAATCAACCATTTCAAAGTTACTGGTCCTATAAGGACTTTACTTCACATCCTGCATATATCAGGAAAAAGTAATAATAAAAATAATTAATTCACGTAATCGTGAAATATTAACATCACCATAGAAGCAAAACCATTGCCATAATGCCAATAACAGAAAAGATCAGCACCGGCCCACATTCGAAGATTAAAAAGAATTAAATTAATCTTCTGGTCTGAGTATTTAATTCTAATTAACCCAAACAAATGTATGTTTCAGATTGGACACTAGTACATTACTATAAATATCCAAACTCAGACTACAGGCACCAAAAGAAGAAAAAATGAAGATAAGAAATATTAGGAACATTTGTATTACCATGTGACAGGGACACTTCCTCATTCACTATGTGTATATGCCACCAACCTCAATAGTGTAATCAGTATCCAGAAGCACCGAAATAAAAATGACGAAATATAACCCAGGAGATAGTACAAACGTCCACAGCGACATTCCCAGACCTGTTCAGTGACTCAGAGCAGGAGACAGAACTATTACCCGTATAAGCAAAATGGAATATGAACATGAAGCAAATATGAAAATTCTTACTAAACAAGAGATTCGTAGAAGAAATGGATAGACAAGAATGCCACTATACACCATTATAAAGGCACTCAAATCGTATTTTCAAACTGGCTAAAGGTACAATTTTTTAGACAAAATAAAATTGAAAACATTAATATTAATGTATCTTATTTTCAGATGTTCTTGATTTTTCTAATATTTTTAGCTTATTTTATTATTTTTTATTTTTATTTATTTATGTAATTAATAAATAATTATAATATATATAAATACATATATATATATATATATATATATATATATACATAAAGTGATTATAATTAAAGTTCCCGGGTTGAACATGGTCTCAAATAAAAAGCTCTGGTCAGAATAATTTGAAATTTTGCATGAACATTCTTGGTGCAATATAATTTTGTTTGGTGAAGAAACAAACAGTAGTTCAAAAAGTCGCCTCTAGGAGAATAATTGGCGCTTTACTACACTAGAATGCAATACAAAAGTAATAAGCGTTGATTTACTTATTGGCTAATGACGTAATAAATGTTCAATATGCTGTCCTTTGAATACTGAATTAAAAGTCGATCTTTCATCATCATATGCATGCAAGTAATGAAAAAAAAATAATCCATTGAAACAATGTTAAATTCTAAGCAAACGTAAGCCGTATCTCTTTTCACAAAAAGTGGATTTAACTTGTTTTGCATAATTGCTTTTCAAATGCTGCTGCAAATTTGCATAAGACAGTGACGTTGCAAAAAACGTTTGCTATAAAAAAGGAAGAGCGAAACTTGTTTCTCATAACTTAATGAAAAATATCTATTGTTCTGTGATGACTCTTATTAAAATGACTCTATCATTAAAAGATCGTGCTCTTCTTGTCAAATTGTTTTATGAGAATAACAGCTCTTGTTTTGTAGCTCTTAGAAAGTTCAGAACGTTGAAAAAGTTAAAATATGGTCCTCTGTGTGGCAAAAGCTTGAGCAAAATTATTTTAAAATTTGAAGAGACTGGCTCTTTGGACATCAAACCTGGTAGGGGACTGAAAGCAGTCGATGGGGAGATAGTGGAAGACGTAGCTACAGCGTTAGAAGAGCGTAACGCGAATGCATCTAGGAGTGCGCGTGGAATTGCCCGATCATTAGCCGTACCCTCCAGTACGGTACAAAAATTTTTGAAACACATTTTGAAATGTTATCTTTTCAAACTGACCTATGTTCAACAGTTGCTACCTGCAGACAATGTTGCACGTGGAATGTTCGCACTTCAATTACTGGCGCGGATACAAGTGGACGATGAATGGCCCTGGAATATTTTGTGGACTGACGAAGCACACTTCCATCTCCACGGAACTGGTGATACGCAAAATTGCTGAATCTGGACAACCGAAAATCCACAGGAATTACGCCAGGTGCCTCTTCATTCGCCCAAAGTCACTGTGTGGTGCGGATTTACAGCAGCGTTTATTATTGGGCCTTTCTTTTTTGAGGAAGTTGGTCTTCATGGCCCCGTCACCTGTTTTGTCAATGGCCATCGATATGAACGTCTTTTGAAAAGTCACGTTATACCCACACTGCAAGAGCGTCAGTGTATCAATAACACTATTTTCATGCAGGATGGGGCTCCACCACATATCGCAAAACCAGTGATGCGGCTACTTCGAAGTCATTTTGGAGATGATAGAATCATCCGTCGTCATTTTCCTGTAAGATGGCCAGTACGTTCCCCTGACCTCAATCCATGTGATTTTTGGCTTTGGGAGCATCTGAAGAATATGTTGTTTATTGGACACATTACCAATTTAGCTGAACTTAAAGCTAGCATCATGCGTCACATTCCTAACATCTCTACGGAAACACTCAAATCTGTTGAACACGCTATTTTGCGCTATCAGTTTGTTTCAGAATGC